>JAWZYV010018090.1:0-40102 GCA_038373885.1 Cheiracanthium punctorium
TTCTAAGGAAAGTGCCAACTCCTAAAGGTTTAGCTTCATGAGGCAATCTAACACATCGAGACAAACTTAATACTTGTCTTTATAAAATTATTTTTTGTAAAGAGCAAATTAAAAATTTAGTATGAACGTACTAATTTTAACCCATGTATTAACTGTTTCTACACCATTTAAAACTAATAAAGAATTATTCCATTGCAGTTTTATACTCATGACATCAAAGTGACGTCATTCTCAGTTCCGATATGCAACTTAATCTCTTGAAAACAAGTAAAAAAGACATTTCACGTTATATTAATTTTCTAAACTTTCGGATACCGCGGAAGCTTGTTAGTCCAATCGTGGCACAATTTTTATCTCAAAGACTCATAACCGCATTGCGTTTCAAATGCGATTTTAAACTCATGACATAAAAATAACGTAAATATCACTTACGAAAGCTAATTTTCACATGCAAATGATTAACTGTTTTACAGATCTCTATATTGGGAAAGTTTTATAGAGCTGAAAATAGAAAATTGCGAAAAACCATCTAAAAATTATTGAACGACTGGATTCTGAGAGCGTTCCAGTTGAACAAAATTTGAATTGAATGCATAAAAATGATAGATCGTGTAGATTTGGATGCCATTCATTCAAACAAACAAGCATGTTTTCGTTTTTATTTGCAAATATATTCTATCAGTGTGAGTGGTTAAACTTTGTCTTGGTTAAACTTTGCATTCTCCAGCATTTTTAATTTCATAAAGACACTCAATGGGACTTACTTTTAGTTGTAATTTTAGCTAATTACTTGCATTCGCCCCTTCCTTTTCCTTCGGAATTTGTTAAGCTAACGTGTTGTCAAAACGCAAATTTTTATGACAGAAAAATAAAATTTCATTATTTACTATATAAAATTTGCATTTTTTATTTGAATACTTATCAAAACAATGTGCAACAAATAACTCAAAATGATAGACTGTCTAAGTCTGTAACTTTACCTAAATACTAATTTATCTTTCTATATTTCAAAATAAATATCGATATTATAATAGTAACATAATGATATTTTAACTTAAAATATCGACAGTTAATTTCTCTCTAATAGTACAAAAAATATTTCATTAAAACAAGATGCATAAAAATTTTTCTTGAGCAGTCTTTAAAAAAATGAAAAATTCATTACATCTGTATACTTTAAAAAGAATCATATTTTGCAGTGAACCATTTTAAACAGCCACAAATGCGTAAGAAATAAATCAAGAAGATTAATTTCCGCATAAATATATTTTAACATATTTTCCACTTGACATATGTTATAAGAAGAAAAGAAATACACTCGCATATCATGAGGACATGTTGGAAATGTACAAGATGCATGTTTGATGAAAATATATATTTGAAAGCTTGATTTTATGAGGATGGGGGAAAAGAAGTGTGATTGATGGTTCGGTTTGGTATATGGGTGACGCTAGATCGAAGGAAAAATTGATTGATACTGTCGTTTGAATCATCCAAAGACATTTTGTAAAATGAATCACATCTAGGAGTTATTTCACGGTGTATTCAGAATTTCCTTCCAACTTTTAACTTCTAAAAATATTTATCTAGTACATTGTTTGAAAAATCTTGTCATGAAATTGAATAAAAAATTATTTTATTTAAAAGAAAACTGGTATCCTTTTAAGTACATCTTTAATAGATTATATTGTAGTAACAAAATTTTATTTATGTATTTCGATGCCTATTAGTAGTCTAACTACACAATGTTTTTAAAAACTAATAATTCTTTGCTTCAGTTATCAAAAAGGCCTCAAAGCTTTAAAAAAGGTCAATTTAAGTACTAATATTTTACGTTATTTCTTATAGAGAAATTAATGTTTTGTTCATTAAAATTTTTATTGAATGTTCATTTTTTGGTAAAGTGGCCATTTAGTGGCGTGATATGTTTGAACTTAAACTATAGACGTTGAAGTTTTTGAAAATTTTGAATTAATTTTGAGATTTTTCAAAATTCTTTCGAAAATTCTCGAAAATTCTTTCGAACGTACATATTTGTTCGACATCACGTAATAATGACTAAACTTAATATGAAATTTTGCGACATAATAGGTGGTTGCTCATCTACGAAATTTGGTGACACGAAAGGTGGTCACTCAGCTTAAATTCTAGGTTTCAATTTTTTCAAAAATGTTGGTTAGATTTTGAGATTTTGCAAAAATTATTTCAAATTGCTTAAATATTCGTTCGCGCATCACATTATAACGATTAAAGCGAATGAAATGAAGTTACCTAGATGCTTTCTACCATATATATTAAAGGCTTTGAATTTTTGGGTGGATGCTTACTTAAACTATAGGCTTCGAGTTCTTAAAATATTCTCATTAGATTTTGTGATTTTGAGAAATTTCTTCCAAAATGCGTACATATTTGATCGAGCATCACGTAAAACGGACTAAAGCAAATAATATAAAATTTGGTGACATGATAGATGGTTGCTCAACATAAACTAAAGATGTCAAATTTTTAAAATATTTTCATTAGATTTTGGGATTTTACAAAAATTCTTTCAAAATGCGTACATATTTATTCGAGTATCACGTAATAATGATTAATACGAATGATATGAAGTTTGGTGACATGATAGGTGGCTGCTCATCTTAATTTATAGGCTTTAAATTTTTTAAATATTTTGATTGCATTTTGAAATTTTGCGAAAGTTGTTTTAGAATGCGTAAATTTTTGTCCCAGCCTCACGAAATAACGACTACAGTGAATGAAACGAAATTTCGGTAACATGAAAGGTGATCATTCAACTTAAATTCTAAATTTCATTTTTTTCAAAAATGTTGGTTAGATTTTGAAAAAATTATTTCAAATTGCTTAGTCATTCGCGCATCACATTATAACGATTAAAGCGAATGAAAGGAAGTTACTTTGATACTCTCTACCAGATATATACAGGGTGGCCATAATTACACTGCAAGTGTTCAAGGGGTTCTGGAGAGAAACCTACCGAGAATATTCCAGTGAAATTTGGTATCTACACGTTTCAGAACATGCGCAAGTCAAATATGGAGAAAAAAAAAATCGTCATTTTCACCCGATACATGGCGCTGTACCGTATTTCAAAGCTCACCGGTGAAATATACAACTTCCAAAACCGATATACAGAGCTTAGTGACATTCTAAGAGGCATATAAACAATATAAAATATCATTCCCATACAGCACAGCAAACTTGCATCAAACTTGCAGCAAGGTAGATTTATCAAGTCAATAAACTTGAATTAAGCTTGAAAATTTCAAGCGTGTAAGCTTAATGCAAGCTTGAATCAAGTGTTCTAGTTTACACTTGCCCAGCTTGCATTAAGCTTGATATAGCAAGTTTAATTTCAAGCTTAAAAAATTTTCCTAAAAAAGTTTTCTAAATGTACGGGGCGCCCGTCGGCGAACTCGCCACACATACTTTATTTTTCCACCTATGCTGAAATTTTAAGTTATTTTAATCTGTTTCCATCAAACGTTCGCGGCTGGATTCTATCTCGGGAACTATGGGCTGGGAGGCCGGCGTACTAACCGTTCCGCCAATAAGCCTCGGGCAGCTATGACTAAAATTTGAAGTGACTGTTGTCACGCCGTTTTCTGGCCAGATCGATCAGTATGGGCGATGCTGATAAGTTTCTTTTATTTTTCCATGGGTTGAATCAAAATTTAAATAATGTTATGTGTGATTTATAGACTCTACTAATAAGGAAATAAGCATAATATAAACTTAAAAGCAGGACGTTTTAAAACTTTCAATATCGCAACACTCATGAGCCAAGGACATCTGGATGGGGGCTCCCATCCAGATACCAGTCAGAGAAAGGTGTATATTTCACACTGAGTAAAACAGATTGATACGTCGAAGAAATGAAAATAAATTACAGTGAGGGGTTTCACCCAATATATCGTCAAGTTTGGGATGAGAACAGTTAAAAAATATTTGGTAAAAATTATTAAAAGCTGTACAAGAAGTTAAAATGTGACGAATGGTAAGGTGAGTATGACAATGTGAACACTCTGGAGCAGGTTCACCCAGGAGTAGGTGTCTGTGGGTGAGTCTCGTGTGACCAATGCGGAGACGAGTTAATATAACATCCTGCTTTCGATATGAAAGGGATGGCCAATGAGTGAGATCAGTTCGGATAGAATGCAGTTTGTTTTCGGTTTCACCTGCCCATTTATTGATCCAACTGCTTTTTATTATGCTAGAAATGCCAGACTTTATATCCTCGTATGCGAGATAGCCAGTATACGGGATTGTAGCATGCCTGGCTAATGTGTCCGCCTTATCATTACCCGGTATCCCAGTATGACTGGGTACCCAGCAGAGGAGAATGTCGTACCCACGATTTGTCAGCTGTTCGTGGATGTGTAGCACTTTGGGAATATAGCTATGAGTAGTGGAGCCTGATTGTAGATTTTCTAGTACACTGAGGGAGTCAGAGTAGATGGTAAATCTGTTGGTCTTCATTCTAGAAATGTATAAAAGGCTTTCATGGATGGCCAGTAATTCAGCTGTAAATATGGAACAGAACGGAGGAAGAGTATAGCTGCAGGTATGGTTATTTTCGACAAAGGCAAAGCCAACATAATTATCAGATTTTGAACCATCAGTGTATATTTCTTTATATTTCTTATATGTGTTTTGGTGATCTTGGAATAACTGTTGATAAATTTTTGGGTCTGTATCCTGTTTTGTGAAGCCATTGAATGGTTGGAGGTACGACGTCTGCAGTGTAGTCCATGGCGGAATTTCATGAAGGGAACAAGGAGAGACTTTGACATTCTCCAGTTGGGTACCAACAAGGCTCCTACGCATTCTTAGTCCAAAGGGAGGAGTACATGAGGGCCGATTTCCGTACAGACGGTCCAGGCGAGTGTCCAAAATAGAGTCCTTCAATGGGTGGGATGGATGAGAAAGGATGCGAAAATAGTTGTTTAATGACAGCTTGTGACGGATGTGGGTGAGAGAAGGCTCATGACAAGTGATAAAAAGACTTTGTATGGGTGATGTTCTAAAAGCTCCGGAACAAATGCGTAGTGCGGTGTGATGCACTGTGTCAAGTTTTTTTATTGTTGACCTGCAAGCAGATCCATATATACCACAGGCGTAATCGATTTTGGAACGAATTACTGCACGGTAGATCCGCAACAGGGCGTCACGCTCCGCTCCCCAAGAAGTGTTGGTTAATACCTTTAGGATATTTAGGTCCTTTTCACACTTGTTGCGGATATATGAGATATGATTTGTGAATGTCAGTTTCTTATCGAAGTATATCCCTAAAAATTTTGTGGAGTCACGTATTTCTAGTTTTGAGCTACCCACATAGAGCTCAGGATCGGGATGGATCCCACGTAAACGACAAAAGTGCGTGCTGACAGTCTTTTCTGCTGAAATGTTAAACCCGTTTGTGGTACACCATTTTAGGATGCGATTGATGGTGTTTTGGAGCTGACGCTCAATGTAACGCATGTCCTTTCCTTGACAAGAAATTTGAAGGTCATCGACGTATAGGCTTCCGTGTACAGATGGAGGTAGTTGAGTGAGAATGTTATTGATTTTTATTGAAAAGAGGGTAACACTTAAGACTGAGCCCTGAGGGACGCCCTCTTCTTGGACGAAACTATTAGATTGAATGCCATTTATTTGTACTCTGAAATTTCGAAGTGAAAGGAAGTTCTGGATAAAGATTGGAAGGTTGCCACGGAAGCCTAGATTATGGAGATCCCGGAGGATACCATATCTCCAGGTCTTGTCGTATGCCTTTTCTATGTCAAAGAAAATAGATATTAAGTGGTTCCGTCGTAAGAAAGCGTTACGAATTTGAGTTTCTAGATATAGTATGTTGTCAACAGTTGATCTGCCCCTGCGGAAGCCACTTTGGTAGGGGTGTATATGGCCCTCTGTTTCTAAAACGTAAACTAAGCGTGCATTGATCATTTTCTCCAGCAGTTTGCAAAGGCAACTAGTAAGGGCTATGGGTCTGTAGTTATTAGGATTGGAAGTGTCTTTTCCGGGTTTTGGAAAGGGTATGACTATGGCGTTCCTCCAGGAGGAAGGAAAGGTATGTTCGTTCCAGATTCTATTAAAAAGCTTAAGTAGATTTGACAGGGAATCATGAGAAAGGTGTTTTAGCATTTCATATGTGATACCATCAGGACCAGGAGAAGTATTCGGTAACTGTCTGAGTTGATTGGTAAGTTCATGGATTGTAAAGATACTATTGTAGGAGAGCTGCAAGGAGGTTTTAAAATTTAGTTTTTGCCGTTCAGATTGCAGTTTATGGGTATAAAAGGTATTTGAGTAAGAGGTGCTGCAAGAGGATAGAGCCAATGTTTCGCCGATGGTATTTGCAATGTCTGTGGTATCAGAGATAATTTTGTTATTGATGGAAAGGCAGGGTATGGTATGGTTGTTGTATATTCCCATAGCTCTTTTTGTTTTGGTCCATAGCTCCTTACTAGAAATTGATGTTGTAATGCTGGAGACATATTGCATCCATGATTCCTTTTGGGATTGCCGCCTCACCCTGCGGGCGACTGCTTTTGCTTTTTTAAAAGCTATAAGATTTTCTGTTGTGGGATATCGGCGGAAGGTACCCCAGGCTTTCTGCTGCTGCTTTTTTGCCAGGGTGCATGCCTCGTTCCACCACGGTTTTTTATTTCTGCGACAGCTTGTGCCCGATTTCGGAATACTATGGTCTGCTGCCTTAATTATGGTGGTAGTTATTGTTTCAACGACCTCATCAATAGTGCCTTCTATGATATTTGGTGATATTGTTGACAGTGAGGTGAAAGCCTGCCAATCTGCTTTGTCATGAATGTATCTGGGTATTTTTGAAGTTTGGTTTGGATTCTGATACAAAGGTGAGAGAATGATCGGAAAATGGTCACTGTTATGTAAATTACCAGATACAGAGAAGTTATACAGCGGGAGGATTGGAGGAGAGCAGATGGCAAGGTCTATTGCATGGAAAGTTTTAGTTGGGTAGTGAAAGTAAGTATTGTCGCCATTATTCATGCAGCAAAGGGAGAAGTCAGTGAGAAGTTGCTCTATTTGAAGGCCTCTATTGTTGGTGTCCTTGCTTCCCCACAAAGGACTATGAGCGTTCATGTCACCAAGGAGGATGAAAGGAGGAGGAAGTTGCTGGATGAGACTATTGAGGGATGTTTGGCTTATTACTTCACTAGGAGGGAGGTATATACTGCATACTGTTGTGAGTTGTTTTAATTGAATACGAGTGGCAACTGCTTGGAGGTTTGTGTTAAGATTGACCATAGTGTGAGGATAGCTATTGTTAATTAATAGGGCAACTCCACCTGTTGCCTTATCATTGATTTCATTGTCCTTGCGTAGGATGGTGTAGTTACGGATGTTTGTGTGTCTATTAGTTTTAAGGAAAGTTTCCTGCAGGGCAATACAAGCGGGATTGTGATCGTAAATTAATGTTTTGAGGTCATCGTTTTTATTTAGGAAACCGTGGCAGTTCCAGGATAGCAGCAGAGCCATAATCATGTATTTGGGATGATGCTCATCTTGCACTTAATCCCCGTAGGCTTGAGAGGGGTGCTAGGAATGTCGTCATCATCCATGGGAAGATCTGACATTTCTGAGTCAGAAGGGTCCAAGTGTAGGATAGTGTCATCTATAGGGCGTTGTGGTGGGACATGTTTGATTTTGGGTTTGTTGTACTTTGTTCGGTAGACAGAAGACTTTTTTATTTGTGGTCGGGTGGAGTTAACATTTTGAGAGTTCTTCTTTAATATATTTTTTTGTGAAGACGTGGAGGATTTAGTTTGATTGGAAGTCGATTGTTTAGATGTTTGTGCTGTTACAGAAGGAAATGAGACAGGTACAGATTTTGGTAATTCAGTTTGGGTTGCTATTGTTTTGGTTGATTTTGTTGCAGCTGCATAAGATAAACCAGGTTTTGGTGTCCGGCTTTCTATTAACTTACGGGCTTCGGGATATGAGATTCTTTGAGAGGCACGTAGGGACTGGATTTCTTTTTCAAACGCCCATTTCGGGCAAGATCTGGAGTATGAAGGATGTTCTTCTTTACAATTTACACATTTTGGAGCTGCAGAGCAGGTCTCACTGTCGTGGTCAGAAGCACCACAACGCGCACAGGCAGGTGACCCACGACAGGAGGTTTTAGTATGGCCGAACTTTTGGCACTGGAAGCAACGGATGGGATTTGGTATATATGGTCTGACGGGACATAGTAGGTAGCCGGCTTTAATATGAGATGGAATAGTGGGAGACTGAAAAGTTAGGATAATATGTTTAGTATTGATTATTTGAGTATTGCGCCGAATAGTGATTCGACGCACAGCGCATACTTTTTCATCTCTTAGGTTTTCAAGTATTTCAGCTTCAGAGCAGTGCAAAAGGTCGGGTTCTGATACGACTCCTCGGGAGATGTTTAGGGAGGTGTGAGGTGTCACTGTAACAGTTTTTAGGCCAAGGTTTTTTATTTTCATGATTTTGCAGGCTTGTCTATTGTTGGATACTTCTACTAATAGGTCTCCAGATCTTAATTTTTTAACTTTTTTGACTTCTCCTACATTGTCAGTGATACATTTGTGAATTAAAAATGGCGATGTTTCATTAAGGTTACCTTCAATGGAGTGGATAATGAAGAATCGGGCATTCATGTGTGCAAATTGTGTATCGGTGTGTTCATTAGCGGTTGACAGCGGAACGTTGACGATTGACGAAGAATTTTTTATATCCATGTTGGGGAAAATTGAGATTCGGACCCGACCGCACCACCCACCACGGAGCCCAACGAGGGGATGTGCAATTGCACA
Organism: Cheiracanthium punctorium; assembly: GCA_038373885.1. NCBI lineage: Eukaryota > Metazoa > Arthropoda > Arachnida > Araneae > Cheiracanthiidae > Cheiracanthium > Cheiracanthium punctorium. The sequence continues at coordinate 8,841 of JAWZYV010018090.1, forward strand.
CCAGTGCTAGTCGGGTCTATACGCTCACAGTACATCCCTTAGGCAGCATCCACCCTTAACGACGTGCCCAGTAGATGTCCGATTGCTTGATCCCTAGCAGTTGATCGAAATCAGTACCACCAGCCGATTGATACACAGGGGAACGCTGTGTACCTCCCGTTTACCCGAAGCCGAGGCCAAAGCAATGTGTTGGAGAAAAGACCCCTCAATTACCAGGATCCCCATTTCCGGGGACACGGGTCTCCACGCACGGCAAACACGTGGGTAGTTTTCCGCCAATAGAAGCTGACGGCACAGGGCGGCCGCAGCTTCTAAAGGGGGCCCCTCACCTCCACAGAGGAAACTACACTGAGGGGGAAAAGGAAGGATACAGCTAAGAGGAGAGTAGGGTAGATCAAAGAAAAGCGAAAGATCGCTGGGGCCCCGGGATTGCGACACCCGCAAAGACCTAAAGTAGGTCTTCCCCCTGAGGGGCATGTTGAGCAATACTGCTCCCCAAAATCGAGACAAACGAGTGATTTTGAAATCAATTTCGTAGTATAATTGTATTTTATTTTGAAGAATTTCCATATTTGGAAATATAGAATCTTTTTTTTTAATTCTATGGTCAAGTACATTTATGACGGATTAATTATTTTGTGGAGGCCGGATTGCGCCTCATTCTACCACCCATAAAGTGAAGTATATTAACTAACTAAATGGTGTTAATTATATTAAATTTATTATGAGGGCTAATTAATTAGTTAATGGAATTACTAATGTTAATTAGATGTAAATAAAACTAAAACTCCCCTCGTGTTACACTTCAGAGGGGCTTATCCCATTCATTCCTTCCCCTTGCGTGTTCTAATGTCCAGGTTTTGTGCGATAATAAAATAAAACACAACTTTTCTTTATTGAGCAAATTTGAGAAACGCTAGACAATTAACGTCCATTTTCTTTCACAGATGGCGCCATCAACGCACGCTTTCGAAAGGGAAAATCAAACTGTATTCCAGCTTGACAAGTCAACTTGATTCCTGCAAGCTTGCTGCAAGCTTAAATTGAATTGAACTGTCAATCTTGTATTAATACGTCAAATTCAAAGAAATGTCAAGCCAGATTTAAGCTATGTGCTGTCTGAGTTTACAGTTTATCAAAATTCCATACAATTCGCTTCAATAATTAATTTTTTACCGTAACATGTAATCAAAAATTAACGTAAATTAAGATCACAAATAAAACAATTCATAAAGACGCTTTAGAAAACAATTGAACCATTATTTATTCTCATTGACACTTATTGGACCTCTCCTTAATCGTTTCATACGCCGGCATTCTTTCAGAGTAGCTGAATAGTTGCTACCATTCTGATAGAATATCTTCATTAAGAATGCACATTCCTTCTTATTCAGAGTCATAGTTGACCATTACTCAATATGGTCTTGTTTTTACACTGTCCGATGGGCTTAAAATTTGCATATATGACGTCCATAAGCATTGAAACACGATTAGCGCCATCTATCCGGTGAAAATGGCGATTTTTTATTGCATATTTGACTTGCGCATGTTCTGAAACGTGTAGATACCAAATTTCACTGGAATATTCGTGATAGTTTTCACTCCAGCACCCCTTGAACACTTGCAGTTTAATTATGGCCACCCTGTATATATATATTTTAATGCACAAAAGTTAAAACTTTGCTTTCTTTACTTTTGCCAGTTGCTACTCCCAATCTTTTTACTCCTCCAATGCTGACGAAAGTTCTGGCTTTTTGGATATTTGCATTAAGTACTAACCCGTCAACGACGGGTACTTCAGCTAGTAACAATAAATAAACGAAAACTGAAAGGTATTGTAATTTAAAATTCCGTTATTTTATTGATCCATTAAGTGCCAAAGCTCCCGTTACGGGAACATCTATTATATATTTTTTTTCTTACACACCCATACCACATATATAACACACCCTATAGTGTAAATGTTTATATAAAATGTGTATTTCGTAAATTGCGTTAAAATATTTTAAGTAAAAAAATATACAATAGATGTTCCCGTAACGGGAGCTTTGGCGCTTAATGGGTTGATAGCACTACATTTTGTTACAATATGTGAATAAAACTCTTGAATCTAAAAATATTCTGTAAAATATTAATGAAAATTGAAATTAAATAAAATTCGATTATTTTAATCTTTTTTTATTGTTTCATTTTCCATGAGAAAATTATCAAGCTATATCTTTAATTTTTGCAGTTTAAAATACTGCAAATGAACATTCTGACACAGCTTGTGAAAATGAAGTATTAATGGACATTAATCAAGCGTAATTATTTTAACGAATTATGGGGTTACAAATTATGTCTGAAGACTTTTTATAATAAGTCATTTTCAAAATTACTGCATGAATTATTTGTAAAGCTGACGTTGAACCTAGACGAAAAGCATATCTCCTTTCTCATACAAAAATTAAATTTGCTTTGGAAATAAAAGCACATATAACCTTACCCCCTTTTAGGTGGGAGAATGTCAACATCATTGCTTATCTTTTAAAAAATTAGTAATTATTCATTTCTGGGTGTTATTTAATTGTGTATAAGAGTTTAAATTCCCGTTGAAGTTTAATTACGGTCTCTAGTATGAATATCTCCAGTTTCATATTTTTAGATGTTTTCCGGACATTGAATTTAATTGGCAAATGGTTGAAATTTGGATGACAATATGTTATTATTATTTTTATTTTTATTTTTTATGCTGAAGCAATATTTAGAATAAAAAGCGTGAATGATAGTTATCTACAATACCCTTACAGTAAATTCGCATTCGTGCAATGTTTTCAACTACAATTTATGATACATTTTGTCTTTCCGGCTGTGTTAGCTATTGTAAAATTTTCAGAAGAATACATATTTAAACATATAGCATTTTTAGTACTACGCTATGTCCCAATTTTAAAGCCTGTTCTTGTTGTTTTTTAAGCCCTCACCTCATCAAGATAATGTCTTCAAAGATGCAGTGAATTAATCAGAAATAGCAAATTTAATAGAACGATAATTTCCTAAAGTCATTTTGGCAGCAGTACTGCATAATGCATATTTTATATGAAAGTAATAAGAGTTGAGAAATGGCGAGAAACGAGTGCACAGACTGGCTAAATTATAGACGTTTATATTGCGCTGCTTATCCAGGCAATGACCAATCGACTTGATTCGCTTCGTTTTAGCGGCCGAAGGTTGCAGATCACATTCCTTCTTCCGGTGACTGCAGTGTGAGATCCAGTATTAAGTGCAATACAAAACAAAACACGACAAATTTTCAGGGTTAGCATTGTGTGGATTCTAGATAATGATCGCCGGCATATAGCATGCGGTGTTTCCCGCAGTAGCCTAGTCACTAAACTCCGTTCCCGTAAGAAAACGGGAAGTCAAACAGCACCCGGCTTGGCCAGTGCCTGAGGTGACTTTTCACCTTATAATCACGATATTAATTCACGATCCCATTCGCCGATCTTTTACAGAAAAAGAATACAAGAACTGATACGACGACTGCGTGACATGTACGGCGTTACACTTCCAGGGGTCTCATGTTTAGAAATAGCTGAAAAAGTCATCTAACTATTCAAATAAATGTTGTCAGGTATCAGTGTTCAGCTTATGTTTACGGACAGCGGCAAATTTTCTTTCTACATGTCCACTGTACAATAATTTCAAGTTGAATCTCCCAATTTCGCACTCAGTGAGCCCAAAATAAGAAAACACTTATTTCAGTTATTTATTGTTTTGAATTCCTTAATCTGCCCGTAAGTCTTAATAAAGGGCATATTGGGATGCACACGTATCAGGTACATGTTTGAACTTTTAATCTGAATATTGATGATAAAAACTTTCATTTCTATCAGAAATGATCTGCTTTAATGCTCAATAAAGAGCAAAATAATTTAAACAATAAAGTACGGACTATTTTTCTTCTGATATGCAATAGTTAAAATAATAAATGATATCTTTGCGAGAAATAATATTATAAAACCTCGAATTAATAATCTTGCATTTATATTATTTACTCTAGTCTAGTTAGAAATCCTTAACGTGTGTTACGTGATTTAAAATATTACTTATGCAAGAAAAACAAATGTAAATTGCCAATTTATCTAGTATTTAATCATTAGCATTTACCGAAATATCGTTCACAAATTATCATTGTGCATTCATTCAAAGCTATTGAGTTTAATTAAAAAATATTACCGATTCCCATTTAGTTACGACAGATTTGCACTGCATTAGATCATAGATCCATACATGATCACAAATATTTTATTTATTTGTACTATTTAACTATTTTATTATTTTTACTTTGTTTTTTTCCAGAATTAATGAAATCTTTAAGAATATTTTAAAGATTTTAACTATTTCAGAAAACGAATTATTATACTATTATTTTTGAGCAAAATTCATCGTAAAGCTGGTTTATCTTTATTCCTTCAATTTGAATACGTTTTTTTTTTCTTATTATTTTACAATATTTTAACATAAGAATTTCAATAGATGTATGGAATTTTCTTTCAATTAGTAAATACCTTTTGACACAAATGTATATGTATATTAAAGAAAAAGATACATAACATGAAAAATTAAACACAACAAACTCGGCTAATGATTTATACAGCTTCAATCTAGAGTGGATTTTAATGGAAACCGTCAAAGACTGAAAGTCTCTTCGACAGTTTTAAAATCAGTTTATGGATGGCGTTCTGAAGATATAACCAACGTGTTGAAAGTAGTTTATCCACATGCAAAATAGTTTCCGAAGCAATATCAGAAATGAGTTTCAAAGAGTATGACTGAAAATTACAACCTTTCAATTTGGGAAGTTATTGGCTAGACGCTTCCACCATGCAGCTATTCTGATATTTCAACTTCGAAAATGGTTTAGTGTCTCTTTGAGTCATATACTGTGCATCTGAAAATTTATAAATTTCAGTCTATTGTGAAATTTTATTTTCTGCAATAGTATGCCTAGGCGTAAGAGGAGAAATATATACACATAAATATATACACTTGAATATATTGTGTATAATGTAATGTTATATCATTTATATGTAGATAAATGTAAATTTTCGTGAATTTAATTTTTTAAGACTGTTTTTATTGATAAATTTGCAGTTTCTTTTCGGTGTTATAAGTGCCATTTAAATATATATATTATAAATAATATCACATTCAGATATTTTTGTTTAACATTGATATACTGATAAACATTGATGTACAAGTGAAAATCTTAGTACCAAGGTTTATAATAAAACGTATTTATACAATAATAAACTGTCGGGTTTTTTGTTTATGTTTTATTTGCCTGAAAAAATCATGTACTGTCGGGGTATCAGAGTATGCGTATTTATTCGTTAAAAATTACACAGTTGCACTTGTTTGAATGGTATTGGGCATTTATGATAGTGTAGTTACTTGACAAATAATGACAAATAATATGTATGAACACTTAAAAAAATATTTTAATTGAGTTTCTATCTGTTGTCTGCATCGCAAATATCGCGTCTCTTGTGTAAAAATTAATGGCTAGATAAATATAGATACTTCTCATTAGTTACTCACAGAACCTTTTTGCAAATACCTGTAAATTCTGTATACCATGACTAAAAACAATTTTACAAACAATTGATAATTTTTACGGGAAATTATGTGCTAAAAATTAAAGGATCCTAGTGCTCTCGTTTAACTTTGTTCCCTTTTAACCCTTCACTTCAGTATGTGCCTTATCTAAAACATACCGGTAAAATTTTTATAAATTTAAAAAAATTTCTATTTTAGGCAAATGGAGTTTTGTGCCGGATACTAACTTTGAGCCCCAGCATTAGGTTTAGCTTTCCCTAAAACATAAGTGACTCTTAGCGGTAAGAAAAAAACTTTCGTGTATGTGTTTTTTTAAACTCAAAATTATTGGACATTATTAGTAAAAAATTTTAGAGAGGTAAACATGGCGTCTACTTTTATTCAAGCTTTTGAATATTTATATCCCCATTCAAATTTTCAAATTTTCTTCAGCGCGCCAAATGTGGCACAGAAGGCAGAAAAGGAAAAAGGTATTTCAATGATAGGTAGCAAAAATATATTTCAGTGATATGCATCGCGAAAAGCTTTTACATTGTATAAATACAAACAGAAAATATGATTAATTTATCATTTTGTAGTAAAACATTAAAATAAGCATACGGTGGGCGTAAGTTTATTTGACAATCATTTAAGATATTATAGAAAAATACGATCTAAAAAAAGTATTATTTTAGAATTATTTTTCATTTGCTGTGCTTTTCTTAAACTTACGGATTCTAGATACAGGGTTGAAGGTAGATGATACCGTAAGCTGGATTTAAAGAAAGGACTGCAATGTGTCTGTGTAAAGCTGGTAATATAAATGTGAGTAAGGTAAGGTGACACTTAAGCACATCTGAAATAGAAGTGCTAATTCAGAGGGGAAAATACTGAAAGGACCCTTAGCACATGTACCATTTATAGATGGACTGCATGGTGTATGCCATTGGCCCGGCTTACATGCAAATCAGACAGTGGCGCAAACTTGCTACAAATTTATATCTTTGCTGTTTAAAGATATAATTTTGTAAAACTCTTAAACGTGATCAAAATTATTACTTAACAATTCACCAAAATTGTTTTAATGAACATTTTTTCTTAATAAAATTACCCTGAAGTTTTCCTTACACTGATTTTTACTGTTGTATTTTGCTCCTAATTTCAGATTAAATCTTTTGAAATACTGAGAAAATAATTTACAGTCATCTATAATAAATTCTGCTGTGAATATGCTTTTCCAACACATCTAAAATAAAATTGTACTTAAATTTTTTAAATTTTTCATGACTAATGTTATTTAGCTTTTATTTCATGCGATTTCTTTGTTGCTGTCTAAGATTTTAAAATTAAGCATTCTGAGTTTCATGCCACATGTGACAAATACTATAAGAGCCAGTTTCATGCTCCATGTATCTTTAATTTGTAAAATGCCAGTGTCGTGTATGTTTAATTTGAATTTTTTTAATATTTTCCTTATTCAGGGCTGTTTCAACCGACCGTAGTGAAAGAAAATATTGTTCCGTGAAAAGTTAAGTATTTTATTAAAATCAAATTAGCTGTCTTCATGAATCAAAACTTGGAATTTCGACTAATTCATGGGCATTTTTGCGACCAACAAGTCAAAGTTTTGTGTCGACGACACCTCACATTCTAGGATTTCAAACGGTTAATTTTTTTAACATAATTTTTTTTTGTATATTAAATGATAAATATTCAAATCCTAGATAAATTTGATATATTTTATTAACATCATGATGTGTTTTATTAACATAAAAATATTTCTGTGTGTAGATAATAATTTATGAAACTAATATACGGTTTGAAAAATATTCTTCCGACGTTAATTATAATGATCTCTCCTTAATTCAAACATTCTCTATCAAGAGTGGATATTAATGCAAATCATCGCAAACCTTGATCCATTCGGCAGTTTTAGAGTCAATTTATGACAGCATTCAAAAGATATTACCCAAATGTCCAAAGTACTTTCTCCACGTGTAAAATCATTCTCGAAGCAATATCTGAAATGAGTTCCAGAGATTATGACAGGATATGTTACACAGAATGTTATACGAACTCACGCTTCTGAGAAGAAATTGCCTGGATATATATTTGTTGGGTAACCAATCGGGGATTCAGAGATTTCAGCATTTATACTGAATGAATTTCATGTCTGACGTGTCGCATACTGGATGGCTGTGAAATTATAAAATTCAATATCACGTACTATTCAGTTTAATATGCCAATAATAGTTGAGAAAATGGTAGGGATGTGTTCAGCTGTATGAATGAAATAGGAAATGCCTAAACATCTGCGTGGAGGTGCGCTTGGTAAACTTTAAATAAATTTACTATATTCAGTTGAAATTATTTGCTAAAGGTGATGCTAATATTACCTGAAGAAATATATGCTGCTTGATATAATTCAAGTATCTGTATGTAATTAAAATTTATCTTTTGTAAACTTGCAAATTTTCGCATACGCATAAAAAATGAAGAACATGCTGATTTTTTAGGTAAATGTAGGTAATTCGTTTATTATATCCGTTTGCAGTATAAAAACAGTTTCTTTGATTCATTATAACATTAAGTACATTAATTATAGCTATAAATATCGCTCATTGTAACAATGACTACATTATATAAAAAAATGAATATCATTCCTTAAACAATGAATGCATTAATTATAACAAAAAATATCATTCATTATAACAATGAATACATTATATAAAACAATAAATATCATTTCTTATAACAATGGGTACATTAATTGTAACAATACATAAAATTCATTATGGAAATTGAACAAGATTCTTGGTAAGTAACTGAAAATTTCCAAGTTATAGTAAAATTTATTGCCTGCATATTACCCATTCTGTAAAATATCATACAAAAGGTTCTTACAGAAAATGTTATATTATATTTTATATCACAAAGGTTTGTAAACGCGGTAGTGTATCGCCCAATATAAGTATCTATATTAAAAGTCTTGTCTGTGCATTACTTCTAAGTCAAAAAATCCATTGAAAGCAGCATTCAGAGAAAAGTTTGTTTCGCTCTTCGTGGCGCTTGTTATTGTGAGAGCAGGCAGCGAATAAAATAAAATTTTGTAACATGATACGATTTCGTTCTTTCCACACCATAAAATTCATTTTCTACAAAGTTTCTTTTCATATTCTATTTAAATTTTTAAGTTTTTGTGAAGCTGTTATCCTCATTCTCACGTTAAAATATCTGCAGTAGATGAAATGAAGTTCCATAAGTTAAGGTGGTTGCTCTGTTTAATCTACAGGCTCTGAACGTATTCATATTTTTATGTGGAAGTTTAGATTCTAAAAAAAATAATAATGAAGCACGCTAAATTTGGATATTTTTTGTAACATATCGGAAATTCCATCTTTTTTAATGCCATTCTAAAAAATCTGATGTGGAGAACACGTGACTTCCTTGCACGTCTCTTAAGTCAAAAATATTTTCTTCGCACTTCATCTAAACTAATTTTGTTTGAAAAAGAAAAAATACTGCGGCAATAGTAAGGTATTACGATTTCTAACCAAATATTTCCGATATCGCTAAGCTAGGTTCAATTTGAACGATTTGTTTTTGACATTTAATTTGGCGATATTTCGGCTAAAGCTGACAAGCTTGACATAATTAGCGAGATTTCGGGATAGCCAAATTAGTATTTGATCACAGACTTTCAATGAATTCAATGTATCCATAGACCTTAATGTATTTAAAGTCGTTTGAAAGACTCTGTAAATAAATTACCTTGTCGATTGCAATCAGAAAAGAGATTCACAGTTAGATGTTACAATAGTTCTAAATACAAAATTTCAACATTCTATAGTTAAAAGTTTTAGAGTTATGCAAAATACCAAATTATTTTTTACGTCTAATTTGGCAATACTTCGGCAAACTCGACTAAGGTCGATGACAAATGGCGATATTTTTGGCATGGATCAAACAATGACTGATTACAGGCGTAATATATTGATGTCCGTAGACATTAATGTATTGAAATTCTTTTGGGTGATCCTGTACAAAACCTGTACCACATGTACCAAATTTCAACATTCTACGTCTAATTGTTTTTGAGATTTGAGAGTTAAATACACACACACGTGCACCAAAAGTTGCCAAGCTTGGCGACATCGGGCGTACTTTTTGAGGGAGGCACGTGACCGTGTTTGGACCATTACCTAACTATATAGTAGGACGGTATTGTCCTTGAAATGGATGAATGGCCCTAAAACTGCCATTGACCATAATGTGTGGGAAACCATTTAAGTGTTCCTACAGCAGAACTATAAATGATAAAGAAACTTTTTTGATGGAGAAATTCATTGCAATCCTCAACAGCATATAGCACTTCTGACTCGTTTTGAAATAGCCTAATACCTCTAAAATACGCTTTAATGAATTTCTGCCCATAGAGCTTAATGCATTTAAAAATCTTTTGGGCGGCCCTGTAGATATACTGTCCAAGCGAATGAGACCAAAAAGGGAGGTGCAATACTAGATGTTACAACAATCCTAAATGTAGAAATTCAAATTCTACGTCTAAGAGTTTTTGAGATATGAGAGTTTAATAAATTTCGGCCATAGAACGTAATGTATTTCGAATCTTTTGGGCTGTCCTGTAGATAAACTATCCAGTGGATTGGGACCAAAAAGGGAAGTGCACACTACATGTTACAATAATACTATATATATATTTTAACATTCTACGACCAATAGTTTTTGAGATATGCTTGTTACATACATATGTACGTACTTACAGTCGTAATGGAAAAACTGGTCAAAATAGACTCGCAGCTGCTCAAAATGGGTGTCAGGCGCATTTATATGATCGTGCATGCTAGCGTACGATGAGATGCAACGAAAAAATTCTTAAAATTAAATTTAGAGGTCGTCAAAATCGGTTTTTTCGTCGAAGTTTGGCCCCCGAAATTTTTAAGGATCACATTACTTCCTAATATTTCGTTCAAGGATGTAAAAAAACAGATTTAGATACGATCTATTTTAAAAAGCAGTCTATGGGGACTTTCTCAAGGCAAACAAAATAAAGTTGAAAGACAAAACATAAAATTCAAGAAAACGGAAAAAAAAACCATATTTAAAAAAAAAATGTATGCGTTTAATCGTTACGCGCGATTGAAGTAAAACTTAAAATAAATATCATATTATAATTTAATTATATTTATTATTCATGTACCTTACAAACATTATATAAATGTTATATAAATGTCATATTCATATTATTCATTGGAAATAGGTACTTGGATGTCAACATAATTTTTATGTATGAAATTATAGGTTTGTGGTAATTATAATATGAAACACAAATTTAACTCTCTAAATTAGCTAATTTTCTTGAAAATACAGCATCTATCGTTGGACCGAAACGCGTTGTTGATTGAAGTATTCATAGTTAGATCAAATTTTTCTTTTAAAAAATCAACTAACGACTGAGATTCTTGAGAGCGAAAATTAACATTAAAATCTCCAGTAAGAATCATCGGTCATTCATGATAATTACTTAGAATCCAGGAAGTGTCCATGTTGTAGTATTATTCTTAACTGTTTTCGTACACCATTGTTCCGTCTGAAGGTTGGGTCTGATGGGGGGGGGGGTTGTCCGTAGTCTAGTATTATACTTTAACTGTGTTCTTTAATTGATGTTTTCCTCTGTTTGTGGGGTTCGAATGCAGGTAGTGTAATTTTTGTTGTGTTTTTCTATCACAGTGTTCTTAAGCGTTGATTTCGTCTGCTAGTAGTTTTCAAATTATTATTCTGTATCCATGTTTTTAAAGTGCAGGTTCTGTCCATTGTTTGGGATTGATTGCAGCCAGGGTCCGTTTATTAAATACTAACATTTCTCAAAATACATCTTTTGGGTAAAATAATAACAGACACGACATACATAATATTTAGAAGTTTAATGGCCTAACGGCCAATGCAACTGGCATTTGACAAATAATAATATCACTTCACTTCGAAACTATTGCCTATATTCACTACGAAATAGTATTATAAGACAATTGTGTAATTAAAACACGTCTGAAACCAGTAATTACTATATATCCCGCTCATAAGTCTATGCATTTAATTTTTTGAAGTTTTGATAATTCAACGATCTCCATTGACTTCGCCTCGATGGAAATATAAACAACCTGAGATGCGCAGTTACCCAGTGTACGTAGGGCCATCTGTTTGCAACAACTGCGTTATCCAACTTTCTAAGCGAAGTGTCCCCTCCTATAAATTTACCTTCGTGGGATCGAAGTATGATCCTCCAACAGTGTTCTTAAACGAAAATTTCCCTCTGCTGTTTAGGTAATTTGCAGCCACTGTCCCTTTAATTGTGGTGTTCCATCTCCTTGTTCTTAAACCGATGTTCTGCCTTGAAGTTGGGTTAGAATCCAGGAAAAGTGTTCTTAAACTGACGTTTCCAACTACTTTTCCGGTTCGATTGCAGACAGGTTCCATTTATTTGTGCTTTTCCAAAACCTTGTATATTATTCATCTAAAAATAAGGATTATGGATAACCTCCTGTGAGGTTGGGATTACATGTAAAATAATATGTTGGATGTACCTTCACAACGCTTATTGATATATAAATAAAGATTGATGTCTCAAAGAAATGGCGAGAAATCGCCGTTTCTTTCCCTAAAAGGTTCCCCGGATTTTTACACGATGAATGTTAAAGCGTATCAAGAGTTAGTCAAAATACTAACCCAGCTTTCTATTAAGCGGACGCTAAATATTAATCACTGCACCAAGTCGTTTATTTTAAAACGCGTTTGGCATTTGTATATTCATCAAATACCACCACGGCAGTAATAATTCTATGTCTGAAAATAAGTACTAGCCACACTCTAACGATACACAATCAAGAAAATAAACGTTAGACCTCTTAAAAACAATTTAATTCAAAAGTTATTTCCCAACGGAAATCTTCACAAACTCCTCAGAGAGTATAGCATTTTACAACTAGTTGCCATCGGCAAAACGAGGTATTTAAATACATATTTTGTGGATAACGTTGCCATCTCAAGAAAAACTAAATAATGATAGTAATGAAAATGCATTTTCAACAATGTAGTCAACGATCAAGCTACGACGAACAGTCTAGGCGACGGGAGCGAACACACGAAATATATACCACAACCATCAAAGCTCTAAGACTATATATATTTATGCATGCAGCAAATGATATTTTTAGTGATTGCTTAACAGGCACTTTAATCCAATGTTTTGGAGAATCAGTATATTTATTATTTATAAAACAGTTTAATATTTTACATTAGATTGCATTGTTTATCTTTACGTTACTATACTCTCTGCGGCTATCAATTGAGTTTTTGTTATATTATGTTTACATTAAAATAGAGTACTCTTATCTTTCATAGAGTACTCTTATATTTTTATAAATACTTAATGTTTTATTTTCGATATTTTTCTAAAATTACAATGGTCCCTTTTAACCTTTGAAGCTAGTATCACTCGTCAAAATATCAATGTATTTGTTACAACAATTTTCTCCAAGTGGTTCATTCTCACTAACTTGAATGGTTATTAATTCAAATTAAACTAAACTATATTCATTAGTTAGTTTCAAACTCACTCTATGACAGAACCCAAAACATATTACACGGATGTTGAAAATACTTTCCCGATGAGCTCAATGTTTTTCGGAGCAGTGTGTGTAATGAATTTTCGAAAGTCTGTCATACTGAAATGTACATAATCTAACAAGCTTGCACTTCAGAGAAGTAATTGCTTGGATACGATATACTGTGATAACCATTCAGTTAAAGTTAATTATTTATAAATAATATGTTTGATTTTCGACTCGTCATACAAGTAGCTGTTTGTTTATGTAATTTTCCATTGCTTTCTATTTATATTAAATTTACAAGTTTTATTAACAGACATGTGTGTTTTATAAAATTGAACCAGTAAAAATTTCTAATATCATTGAATGATGGTTATAATTCTTACAAAATGTATTACATGACTCTTTATATGCTAATTATATTCTAATATTAATTTGAATAGAATTTTAAGTTATATAATTATGTTTCTATTCTTACAGCCTCAATTCAAATCGTAGTTCGAATGCCTAAAAGTGCGTTTGAACTGACCCTAGCCGAGTGAATAAGACACTGAACATGGTAGATAACAGATATGTGAAAATCTAGGGTTCTTGCCTACCGCGCGGCTCTAAAGATGAGTTCGGGCTCATTTTTTGAAGCCCGAGCCCGATGACTTTTCATCCGAGCCCGTCCGAGCCCGAGCAATATTATTTAAGTCGGAGCCCGAGCCCGCCCGAGCCCGAAATTTCAGCTAAAGATTTTAAAAAATTCAATTACTTCATTGATAGAATGCAACGAATTTTGCCGTTTGTGCAAATTAAAGACAAATATAGTTGCAAACTTCCAATGCACTTTCTAATTCTTTGTATCCATCCTTTATCAAAAAATGTCGGATCTCATGACTAAGGAATATAAACCGCCGTTCTAAAATACCCAAAGAGCTTCACGCACCTTCTAGGCGCCCGTGCCGCTATTTTTATTTGTTTATTTATTTATTTATCTTTTATAAGTACTTTAATTTTTCTCATGAATCACTTTTTAAAATCTGTTTCAAGCAGTATGTTCAATAAAGGAGAAATTTTTTATGAGCCCGAGCCCGAACAAAATTGTGAATTTTAGAGCCCGAGCTCGGTTCGGGCCGAGGCTCGGGCTCGGGCTTTCGGGCTCGGGCTGAGCCCGTCTCATCTCTACGCGGCTCTCGACCTAACGGTCTGAAATTTTTGTCGATTTTCTCCTGATGTACCGTGAACACGCGTTACACACCTTTAAAACGCCGTACGACTAAGGCATTTCCCCTTTGCTCAGACAGTTCTTGTGGATGCGTCTTAACCACAAAATCAAAATTAATGTGAACTAGTTTTACGCGTTATCCAACACTTAGCACAGTACCTGTGCCATCATTTGAAAATAAAATATCAGTTTTACAAGTAATTTTTTATAAGCAATTCAAGCAACTGAAAAATGAACTATAACTTATAACTAGGCTCATCACTTGTTTGTCAACGTTGTCATTGGTTCCACTTCAAAATAAAACGTTTAGAGACGTTAATTTAAAAAAAAATCAAGCTGTCGGTGTGATTATCTTGAACTTTCCCATAATTATAATTAAAAAATAGACAAAAATCGCTAAGTGCCTTAAAAATTTGAAAATCCAGCGGTTCCTGATTCTTTTTTTTTTCTATTTTTAACTTAAGTCAGTTGTCCCATTTGCTCTATCAACTTCCTAGATTTATTTTCAAATGTACTGATTCACAATTTTTGCGATTTCATAAATTTTCAAGCAGCTCCACGAAACTAACATGATTTTCGTTCGCATGTTAAACTGAATTTAGAAATAATTTGACTACATAAGTCGCAGTAATGTTACGTCCGTTACTGTAACCAACAGCGGGTTTTACCGACTAGCTAATATAATGCATAGAAAAACAACACAATGTAAAAATAAATAAAATTACTGCAATAGCATGGTAATATGTTAGCAATAAATACTCATATTCGTGAAAATAATGTAAATGAAGTTTGAATTAAAGGTAAATCTCTTCCAAACTCACCGAATTATTTGAAATCATCTAGCTTCACTCATTTTCATTCACTAGAATCACCTTTGCAGTCATTACCTTTGGCTAGGTTTCCCACTCACGTAGCTGACTGCTGATATTAGGCTCATAAACGAGATAATATCTTAAAAGCTGCTAAAATGCTCAGTAATTGCGAAAGTACTCGTAACTTAACTGCGTTTATGTGCAATTATTTATAGCTAAATCAACTTTTGATATTACTAAGTTATTCTTGGTACTATGGAAAAGAGTTGGCGCTGTGATATATTTATGCCACTTTTACACAAACCAGATATAGTGATATATGATATCATTAAACAACCAAGCATGAAAAATTTTCATTAATTAGAAATATAACATAATTCGAATTATTCTTTTAGCATAACTTCCAATATGGCTATTCCATGCGTTACATGTAATTATACAGACAAAAAATGTAATATAAAATCAATAAATTGACCATCAACGGTGCGGCTTGCACAACAGTTCTTCATGCTGTGAAAAGTTTTGTTTAAGCGAATAAATAATTAGTTCCAAGTTTGACCGTGGATGCCGCTTCTTGATCTGTGTTTGTTTTACGTATGCGTTTTCTCATTGATTTTGACACTGTTACATAGAAATGATTCACACACTGAAAAACTCATAATTCGACGGTAATTTGGGACAAATCTATCAATACTAATCAAAGAAAATTTTGCACAAAGTAAGAAAAAAATACGACCAATAGTCAGCCGATGACGAGTAGTCATCCGATCATCTCTTCGATTCCCAGACTTGATATTCGTCGATTTTTTCTCATGAGGCAACATGAAGAACTAAGTTCATTTTATGGCTGACATTTTTTCCCCTTGACGGGTACAAAAGACAATTCTGAAATCGAAGAACCGAAAAAAAAAAATTAAAAAACGAACAGTAATAGGAAAAGTAACAGAAAAAACATTATATGTGCACATTCGGACCTGATACTACGAATACGAATTGTTTATGCAATGTGTTTGAAATCTCAATTTTTGATACCTAGGATCCCATGGCGGTAAAAAAAAAAAAAAAAAAAAAAAAAAAGCATTAAATTTAAGAAAATGTCTACATTTGTTCTAGATAGCATCATTTCATAAAAGTTCGAAAATAATGAGTTTTATTTTCTGGTAAATTGTCCAATATTCATGCAGTTAGGGTTACTGGTGCAACTACCCTATGCCCATGCATTTACGGGGGAAAAAATAAAATACGCCCATATACACCGTCTACCTCGATTGCGGGTTTACAGCGAAATCTCGGTTTCACGCTCATATAGTATACCATATTAAGGTTGATTCCTACTTTAAAGTCCCTAATCGTCAAGGTGACGATAACTATACATATGCAGTTTCCATGACGATTTTTTGTATTTTTGTGGCAGCCTTAATTTAGAATTAAGATGGCGGTTTGGAGCAACATGCAAGTACAACATTACTTTTTTGCTATGTTTTTGACGGGGATGAGTTGCCAATTAATGTAGATTTAATAATTAAATGTCTTCAAATTCCTTAATTAGTGCATTTATCGCTAATTTTCTTACGTTCTTCTTCATCTAGATCCTTTATGCGCATACGTCATGATTCGGAAGCTCGCCAACGTACGGCGATTTTTTTGATTGGCGAGAGTCGGGGCGTTAAAGTAGGAATCAACCCCATTTTAATACCAAATGAATACCATTTGAGCGTTCGACCAAAAGTTTGCTGTAAAGCGGCGATCAAGGTAGACAGTGAATATGGGCGTTAAAGTAAGTCACATTTTTGCGTGCAGTATCTCTTTCAATATGGCAGGAATTTACTTAACGAATTTCTTCTTTGGCCTATTGAAAAGTTTCCGTCTTTGAATATTAATACATGTAAATATTTAATAAAGCCATGCATTTTCTGGTTTATCACCATTTGTTAAGTGAGAGAAACGTCCCGTAACAATCTACCGAGAATTAAAAATATTTACATTCATTGCATTGTTGCATTTTAATTGCAACAATGGGATTTAATCCTGGCTACAACAATAGTTAATAGTAGTAATGCCAATTTCCAGCATCTCAATGTCTCTATGTTCCAAGTTATTAATGCAGAATCCTATGAATATTAGATAGAGAATGATAAATGTGATAATATATACTACAACTGACGCTAGGAGAGAGTGGCCATCATTAATACTGGTGTACTCGGATTGAGAGTTGAGTTACGAATTCACGGTTTGTTTTTAAAGTATTGAAGTTGATAAATCTTCCAAATCTTACAAGCAGATTTTTTCTTAAATGAAAGGCACACTATTAAAGCGGAAAAAGCCGAAGTCAGTATACAGTTATGAAAAATGATAATGAAATGAAATGAGGTGAAACAAATGTGGAATAACTCCAATCGACTTTCTGAACACGGGGCTCATGATGGCTGCCCACTCGATGCCCGTACAATAAAAAAGACCACAACACTTTCGGGCAGTTGTAGTGGACAATGCCTAATCTGCAAGTGTCTGCCCATTGAAAAGAAAAAAAAAAGTTTCTGGCGACTTGATCTTCACCATGCGTTTAAATAAATTTTGTTCAACTCAATCGAGCGCAGTGTTCAGAGGCTAGTGCCCTTCAAATTATTTATTTAAACGCAATGTATAAGAATACTTTTTGCAACCCTGTGAACTAACTATCAGTTCTAGGCACACAAAAATCTATGCAGGTTATGTGACTATGACTTACAATATGCATACCCAATTTATACTCAATTGAGTTCACTGTTTAGACGCTAGCGCACTTTTAAGAACTCCCATGCATAGGCCGTATATGTATAAGAATTATCGTTTGCAGCCCTGTGCAAAAACTATAAGTTCTACATACACCAAAATCTATAGAGTTTGTGAAGCGGTGATCTATAATACATATACCCAATTTGAACTCTATGCTTCATTCAGACTCTAGCACACTTTAAATTATTTGCGCCCGTAAGCCATAATGTATAAGATTTCTTTTTTGCAACAATTTGAACAATCTATCATTTGCACATCACCAAATTCTATGCAAATCATGTTACCGTGACTTATGAAACACATAGTATATAATGTGCGCTCAATCGAATGTATCACTTACACGCCGATGTAGTTTCTCGATTTTTCGTTCATACACAGTAATGTAATGGAATTCTTTTTTGTAGCCCTCTAAAAACTATACTTAAAATAATGTGTGTTATTTTAAAATTATCTGGTTTTATTATTTTTAAGCGCCCTCATTGCAGTGTATTTTCAATCGTCTATTACAATGCCTGTATGAAGAATGTAGATGCAAAAGTCACTTTATCACTTTTGAATTGAGTTATTCATATCACCGTGTTTGTCTTTTTAAGACGAATCCGTCTGTAGCAGTGATTTTGACCACAATGAACATTTTAAAGCTGTAAAAAATACTGAAAATAACTTTTGATGTATAACTCACGTTACCCAAGAGTTGTTTTGCACACATAGCAAAAGTCAAACTCTCCAAATTGAACCAATCATGCAGTCTTGCAAAGGATCGTGAGATCGTTTTCTTTACATCTGTCAATGATTTTGCGGATTAACTAAAATCTTTTTAATAAATGTTTTTTGCGTGCTGATTTCTGTTATTTATTATGCTTCAAAATAACTTTATAAAAAGGAAAGTTCAGATTTTTATTTTTTGGTTAATTTTGTTTAAAATTGTTTTATTCTAAGTATTTTGGTTTATAACTAACGTTGCACACAAAAGTTTGCTGAAAAACTCACATGAATGTTATTCAGCCTTTGTTTTGAGCAGAACATTGTACGAAACATACTTTTATAAATTGTGCATCATTGATTTACTCAAAAACGTCTCATAAATGCACATATCTAAAAATTTACTTTCCATCGATTTTACCTAGGAAAATTTAAGGAATCATTCTACGTTTTAAATGTTACGCAAATATCGACTTTCAAGACATTCAGTTGAAGTATATCTCAGGATTTGCTTTTTGAAGCAATATATTTTGTAATATTTTTCTTCAAAAGACAAAGCAGTAAAAAATTTTGTGGGTAAAATATTTTAGAATATATTCCATTAGATGTTCACTTTGAGCAGTAAAATACTAACATGAAATTATTTTCAGTAAATTTTTAATTTTATATTATTTATGAGATTTATAATTTAAAATGTTGGAGAAAATAACTGGAAACCATACGTGTTATAAATAACTGTAAATCAACCCTGTTATAAATAACTGTATTCGTATATTTTGACAGAAACGCATAGTAAAATGTGGCTGTGAATTTCAAATGCTGGATTCTTGTGATTTTTATTCGTTATAAAATAAAATAAGTAAGATGATTGAGTGCCGTTTGTGAATTTTATACTTTAATTTTTTATGCCTTAAAAAGTCTCAAATTTCCTTTTTTCCAAAATACAGAAAGCAAATATTTTGTATAATCATTTAAAGTACACTTTTAAGTCCACTTCTTTTCGTGAAACGCTCGGAATAAGTTTTTATATAATTAAAAAAGAAAAATGTGAGTAGTCTGAACCTTTCCTCTGAATGTGCAGTCCTAAAAATGTATCATTTGTTCTATATCATAAACAATCTAAACTTTAGAAAAATGAAAACAAAAACTGAAAATATCTTTATTTTCAATAAAATTTAATGAAAATTTTACCCATGTTATGAAACAGATCCTTTGTCTTTAATTTAATAAAAAGTTTCTTTCAAAAATCGATAATAAGATCTCATACATCACATGATGCAAAAGCATGTATTTGAACAGGCTGCGAATGAAATTGAAAAATACTTTATTCTAATAATTTATTTCTCTTTATAATTAAATAATAGAAAATTTAGCTTGACATTTTGTATTAATGATGAAGAAATTATTCAACGAAAATGTTTCAAATATCTCATTTTACTTTAAATATACTTACGTTTCAAGTTTATGGAAAAAATATGCACTTCAAAGTTTTCGGATATGTTTTACTTATATAGTATCGATTCAAGATGTACTACTTTTTGTTCATGAAAGGCGGAACTACCTTAAAGAAGACGATTCTATTCTAAAAA
Organism: Cheiracanthium punctorium; assembly: GCA_038373885.1. Lineage (NCBI taxonomy): Eukaryota > Metazoa > Arthropoda > Arachnida > Araneae > Cheiracanthiidae > Cheiracanthium > Cheiracanthium punctorium. The sequence continues at coordinate 29,131 of JAWZYV010018090.1, forward strand.
GTGATGAGGATCCAGTATGGCGGTGTATATAAGACACAGAACTCGGTAGACGGGTAAAGTATGAAGGTCGTCGGGTTCGGGTCTATTGCGCGGCTGTCAATCTAACGTTCTAAAGTTTTGGTCGATTTTATCCAGATGCAACTCGAATACGCGTTAGAGCCCCTTAATAATCCTAAGACCAATGCACCCCTCCAATAGGCAGATTTCCCTCGTGTAGGCTTGCCATAACACAAAAATTCAAACTGAAAAGGGATACATAGGTATTTTCCGATAGATTTCAAGGTTTTCGGATATTTTTTAGTAATAATTCAAGATACTAATAATGATTCCAATGTACTAGTAATGATTCAATATACTAATAATGATTCCAATGTAATAGTAATGATTCAAGTGTACTAGTAATGATTAAAGTTTAGTAATGATTCAAGTTTAGTAATGATTCAAGACTTCCCTAAACAAGACGATTCTGTTCCGAAAAGGGATGATACGCGGAGAGGTGTTTGCCAACGTTTTATTTTGCGTGCAGTGTCTTTTGTTGGGTTTGATGTTTTTAGTGCTATCTGGCCAACAGCATATTGGCTAAGGGTTCTCCATTTAGGACGGCGATGGGCAAAAGTGAGCGAATTTCCCATTTATTGAGCTCCAGCAGGAGGAGGACAGACTTTGGTCGGGGGTCTCCAAATTTTAAACCAATTCCAAATGAGAGGTCTGAAACTGGATTGTCGCCCGCAGAGGTATCATATAGAGAATATTTTTGTCACCACAGATTTTACGCAGACCAGATCTCTTTTGTTATTCTTACATTTTATTTTATATTGTTGCTTCGAAATTTCTAATATTTTTTATGACTGTGTGATTTTTTATTTGTGACGTAACAAGCGTGCAACATAATAACAACGTTAGATTACTAATTCTTAAACCCTTCGTATACATTTAAACAGTTTTTGTAAGTGGGAGACCTAAATTCCATTTTAGGAGAGTTCGAATTTAAAGTATTATTAAATGTATAAAATGTGGCTTAATGAAATTTATTTATTAGACATTCTTATTGGTTCATAAAATTAACCATATTTAAAAATCATGCCTTGAAACGTGACAGCAAAAATCATGACGGAACAACGACTACAAATATGGAAAAGGACTATTGTCTGCCATTAAGAGTAGATACCCTAAATCCCTAAATATTTTTATATTAAACCTTTTCAGACCCTACGTTCACATTTGAAGACACAAAATGTATCTGTCCTATCGTATAAAGAATATTCATATTAGTACACATAAACAAAACCAATTTTCCTTGAAAATTTAACAATCGGATAATTTTAGATTTGAATTGCAAATTAAACATCTATTATCCGAAGGAAAATCATTTGATTCAAAGAGAAATTATTTAAACAGGTTTTAAAGGCCTAAGATATGTGACTAAGAAAACAGAAATTTGCATAAATATAATCTAAGTTATTTCCGCTTAATGCATTTTACCTCTAAATATTTTTTAATGCACTTTGCTCTTCACATTTTCAAAATATGTTTGCGCATTGTAGAAGGAAACAACTCCTCAATTACTTCGTGTTTCCTGTAAATGAAATCCCTTTAATGGCTGTTACAAAACTTCTTTTTTATTCTTTCGAACCCTGAAAGTCACGGGCAGAATACTAAATGCGACTCTTACTAATTTCTTCATAAAAACCTCTTTGTACATTATTGGCCGCGTTTTCGTGAGTGGTTCATAAATTTTGCGTGCGGTTGTGCTTTAATGCAGATTGAAAACTAAATACTTGATCATTAAGCAAATGGCAATACATTAAAGATAATTAGCCTGTGCTGTCAACATGTGTTAAAATGAGGCTTTTCCAGACGCTCAAATTACAGTCTTGCGTAGATCTGAGAACCCCATTTCGAGTGTTTTAAGCACTCTAAAAGGTTACTCATAAACTTTTTTTTTACAGGATGTGTTATATAAATGAAATGAATGATGAAAATGTCTTCTAAAATGGAGTCTTTATACGGGTTATACAGCAAATTCCTATAATAATGTAATGTGCACATTGAAAAGAACGTTTTTCTAATCTAACAAATGCTGGTTGGCTCGATTTCAGAGAAATATTTTTGTTGAAACAACAAAACTTTTGTTAATCCAACGAAAAATTTTGTTAATTTAACAAAACTTTAGTTAAAAACCAACAAAATTATTCGATTGAAATAGCGCCAAACAATTTTTCTTGAATCAACAAAATTTTGTGGAATTAAATAAAACGTTTTTTTACCGTGTAAAATTGACAATAAGTTTGGTAAGTCACTGTTAAATGTAGTAAAAGCAGGCGTAGATACTCTTATGTTTTTATTTAAATAAAACCATCTATTTTAATTATTCTGTGAGTAAAAATATGATATAGCTAGTATTTTTTTTTTTACTTGCCTCACATTTTATTTATAAAAAGCAAATATATGATAAATAAGAATCAGTAAAAAATATTTATATTTGCATTTGTTTTTTTTCTTCTCTATTGTTTTTATATACATTTAAACAGTACTTAGTTGGAACAAATACATTTTAGCAACTGGAAATTCAGAAATTAATTTTAGATTATTATTAACTAAATTAAAAAACATTATTAAAAATATTATAAAATGCATTTTTTTAAAATCTCAAGGGATAATTGAACTTAAATTGATTAAATTTAATCATGTTTACGAGTTACCATATTACAGGAAATATGGCTAGTAATGCCCAAGAAAATATTAGTTTTAGACAGTTCTGTTTAAATAAAGTTTAATTTCAATATTTAATTTAAATTTAGAATTTTTCAAATTATTAAAATACGGCACCAATTTCTGCAATTGAAAAAAGCCTAAGCTGTGGAAAAAACACAATAACTCCGTTGACCATATTGAAGTTTAGTTTTAAACATCAATTTTGACAGAGCTTTTAAAATATAAGGTATTTAAATAGATTATTATGCTCCCTATATTTTAGTTGAATTTTTTTCCTGATATGATGTGAGTTACATTATTTTAATCCATAAATTTAGCAAACTGCAAACTTAATTTTGCTCAAGGCAACAAACAACAAATAAATAAATAAATAAATAAATAAATATAACAAATTTTTCTATGAAGGGCAAGATTGAAAAGTTTTCCTTAGATCTGGGAATAAGAGATGAAATAAAATACTAAAACTTTTGACATTTTTCTTGACTTTTGAAGTAAAAATTGAGCAGCAGCCGACCGTAAAATTGCTAAAAATCAGAAAACTGGCAGGTTCCAAATTTCTTTCAGTGCATTTCTGCAAAATTGAAATTTCAGATAACCCATGATTTCTATTTACTTAGGGTAAATCAAGCGCATATAAAATAACGAGATTAATAAATAAATAGCTTATACCTACATTTTGTATGTTGATATTTATGAACGTTCCATGTAACAAGAAAATCCCTAGGACACTAAATTAATGAAAATTCAATAATACCGTGTTAGATATTTTTTTGGGTGACCTGCTCTTCTGAGTTTCAATTGAGTCTATAATTAATGTTCGATGTGTCAAAGAATTAAAATTTACCTTTTGTTGCATGTAAATTCGTTTACCTTTCTTTTAAAGACTGGGCCCTTCCCCGTCAGATATTCGTCAGTACATATGCCCAAATTGTTGGACATTTCATTATGGGATTACTGAGTAGTTGGGGTAAGTTACCCCTCTGAGGAGACGGACAAATTAGCTCAGAAATCTATGCCAAGAATCAAACCCGAACCCAAGGTGCAGTAGAATATCCGTTAGCCACGACACCCACTGCAAGGCAAATCAGTTACCTAAAATGCGAAATATCGATATTCTAATGTCGCATTGTATAAAATTAGGGTTGGAAGTTTCTGGAAATATATTCGCGATATAGCGTAGCTGGGTTCAATTTTGAAGATTACTTTTTGGACCAAATACCATGGGCGCCGGCAGCATAGGGCAAGGGGGGGCAATGCCCCCCTGGAATTTTTATGCAGTGTTTTCCCTTGCTATTTTGCTCTTTTCAACATGGTAACCATACGTTGAAGTATGGTTACCATGTTGGTTACCTTCCCCCCCCTTGAGTAGCCTTTGCCCCCCCAGGGAAATATTCTGCCGGCGCCCATACAAAATACCGCAATATTTTCCCAAAGTTACCAAGCTCGGCAGCATTTCGCGCGATGTTAGCTATGGTAATCCTTACTTATCTATGGGAATGAGCAGCAATAGCATTATGAAATCGATAGACGTAGAAGTTGTGGAATATTCTTGTATAAGGTACTGTGCGAGCTTTTCAGAGAATTCGCAGAGGCTACAAATTGAAGAACAAGTCAGTCCAAAAATCAGTCAGTTTTGAATTCTCGCTTCACTACCAATGAAAAGTGATTCATTCTGTGTTATTATGCTGTCAGACGCGTTGTTTTTTCGCCCGTTTTTGAAGTATTTATCGTCATACCAGCTGTTTGTGAGCTGTGTAAAATTTTGCAGTAAGGAAGTGGTTAATAGCTGCGCACTGTATTCCAACGAGTTTTAGTTTTTGGAATGTTATTCCTGTACGCGCGTGCGCGGGGGGGGGGGGGAATTTCAGTTTCTAAGATAGCTGTTTCATTTTTTTGACTCTTATGCATTGAATTAATGTTTGTGAAATTCTTTAAGTTGTGATATGAAAATTGTTAGACGTGTTTCAGGAAGAAACGATGTATCGGTCTGACTACTCATTTTTTTTTCTGGAACTTTCTAGGAAGGAACTCTGAACTTTGAATCATTCATACACATATGCACCCTTCAATTCAATAGAGTTTTTGAAACAATATTAAAAATTCGTAAACTATATCATGAAAACCTTATGTTCCAAAAACTTCTAAACTCAATGGAAATACCAATCTATATTCTCTATAACATGTCCTCAGTATTCTCCATAGTACAATATTAGAGCGATTAAAAAACTAATTATTTAAAAATAAATTCTTAACGTCTTGGAGTAATATCGCTCTCATCCTTACTAAAATATCGGGACATATATGTTGGCTACTTCTTTTTGCTCTTTTTGACTTCTTTCTTTTTCCTTATGCTCGCACGACTGGTTATGTAAGTTTTATACTTAATTTTAGAAAAAATAACTATAATTGCTTTAACAAAGTAACGAATTTGGAAACAAACAAATAACCTCACACAGTCACAAAGCATTGGAATTCTAATATTATATTTAGTAAGCTTTCGGTGGTGTGTGTGAACTAGTAATGATACATGCAATAAAGTTAAATTAAGAAAACAAAAATTCTCACTAGATAAATGTAATTAATCAAATAAATTTAAAAAACATTTTCCATATTTTTTTTATTTGCTAACAGATTTTTTTTTTTTTGCATTCTTTTGAAAATATTTTTACTTTTTATTACTTCAATTGTTAACGCGGTTAACACTAATCTACATGAATATGATTAGTAAATTATTAAAAAAAAGCCATTGAATGTATCAAAAAGAATGCTTTTTTAGACATTATTAAATTAGGTTAATCATTTTAATATAATTTAAGAAAAATATGAGTAATTTAAGTAACGAATTCAATATATTGCATCCACAAGTTCATGCATTTTATCTCCACACTTTCAGTTCCGGTAAACTCATTTCGGTAAAAACATTCGCAAATGCTTCGTATTACATAAGAAAAATGCATGTGTATTCCAAAAACAAGGTAAATCTGAAAGGCGCTTGTGAATGCTAAGGTACCAATTGGCATCACTGGGACTGTAATTTATTCCTTAGTACAGCTATCAGCACACGTTATATACTTATTCACTAATTTGGACCTGCTATTTTTAACCACCCATGCAATATTCGCTTGAATAATGAACCACTTTAAGCGTTCAATTCTGTTGTCTGCAGTAAAATCTATTGACTCATATTTGAGCCGCACATATTTAGAACTGTACGTATAAAGTTTTCTCACTTACAAGATAATGATTTTCCATTGGAACTCCAACGTAATTACACAGAGTTAGAATAAGCAGATTTTAATAGGATTCCATGCTTTTATCAGGAGAAAGAGGCTCTCTCCTGGCATAATCTCGGCAGCAGTAATTGTGCTATTTCGAAGTTAGTTATTGTGTATTTAAAATTACAGAACTCAACGAGAATAAACCTTTCAGCATTGCTGATTGCTTTATCAAATATATACGTATTCAGATTAAAATTGAAAGAGAATGGTAAACATTACTTGTCTGTCAACAATAATACAACTATTGGGCTGATTACTTTAAGCTAAATTCTTCTTAAGGATTAAAAAAATAAACAAAATTTGTTCATTTCAAAAGGCTGTGAAAAAGAAAAGTGCTTTCAATTTTTTTTCTACTACATACTTGAATTTAACATTAATAATTAATGATTTTGTTAATTCAATTTAAATATTAAACATGAATACTAGCAGTAAAATTCTAAACAGTTTAATAAGGTGCGATTTAAGTTCAAATAAAGTTCTGGAGATGTGATAATTCGGTCAAAGCTCTTAGACAATATTTAGAAAGAATTTTGAGCAGCCAATCCAACCAATATTGATGATTTCAAGCCCAAAATCTCCACGTTTAAGTAGCTTAAGAAAGCTGTACTTCAATGGACATGCGATATATTAATAAAACTGCAGAAACGTAGAATAGCTATAAAAAATGGCTTGCATTTTTATGAAAAGCAAGATTTAACTAATGTATAAAAATAGCCAGATTCAGGGATCAATGGAGCGATGCCTGCTTTACATGTGATCAGCTAGTACTCAGGAAAACACAATCTCAAACATTGGTTGCAACATTTCATCCAACCATGGTGCTCGAAAGTTAGCTCCATAAGATGGCGAAACCTTGTTCCAACATTTGGTGCTCAAGTTTAATCATACTTTAGTGAAGCACCAAATGTTGGAACAAAGTATCACCATCTTATGGAGCCAACTTTTTTAGTACCATATGTTGGTGAAATGTTGCACTAAACTTTTAAGAGTGCATGCTACCTAAGTTCTCGATTGAGGATATTGGATTTTAATAATCTCAATAGATCAGTTTAAAGAAAAGCGTAATCCGTGATAAATATTTAGCTCTGCAAAGATTTTTGTTTCTTGATTGAGTAAAGTTCCATTTTAACCAATTTTTTATAAGTATCGGTATATTGTGATATCAATTCATATTTTAGTGTTTTTTTTTCATATACACACTCAGGAAAAATAAAAGACTCGCATACACGCACAACAAAATTATATATACCATTCGTTTACAAAAACACTCTTAATAAATCTTTAAATTTACATAAGGGGCCATCTTCATACTTAACACTCGTTTTTTAAATGGCAACACCCTCATTTGACTTAACTCATCAAAATAAGACACTAAATTAATATAAAATCAACTACTAAACATAAAACTATGAAATTTTGCACAGTCATGTAAAATTGCTTTCTACATCTATTTCCGTGAAAATTTCCTTAGGTCGCTGTTCATAGTTTTTTTCGAAAAGTAATAAAATATTTTGTATTTATTTTAATATTTTGATAAAAATTTAATAATAGTAAACTATGTTTACCGTTTAGTTCTAATAATACGGATAAAATTCAGCACCAAAATATAAATATTAAGTGATGTATGAATTAAAGCATACACATTTATTTTAACATTGTGAGAGGGAAATTTCGGAAGCTCATTACTCATTATTTTTTTCTTCAAATGTATTGAAAATTGGTATGCGGGACTAAAATGAGCTAAATTTTTTAAATATGAAATGGAATCTAAGCGTTGCCATTGAAAGAAATAAAGTTAGAAAGTTTTTATATATGAAGATGGCCCTTTATGAAAATTTTCGTATAGCAAATGAAAGTTTACGTTATTTGTAGAATATTGGTATATCTAATTTTAATGAACGGCGAATAATCGCCGAAAAAGACAAGTAGTTTTTTTTTCTTTTTTTTTCCCGTCGCTGTACATGAACGTGCTGTACAGGTAAACAAATGATTACAATTTCAAGAGGGGGGGGGCAAACAGGAATGATTTATTCAAATGAAGGAGCTTCACAAAGTGAGCAAATCAATAACTTGTTGTCCCCCCTCTGCCCTTATTGCAACTAATTACTCGGCTCGACATTGAATGATAAGTGTTTGCATGTGTCCTCCTGCGAGATATCGAGTCAAATACTGCCCAACTGGTACGTTAGACAGAAAAATACCGATCTTTCTGGAGGACCCTGCCGATAATACTCCAAACTTTCTCAATGGGGGAGAGATCCGGCGACCTTGGTGGTCAGGGTAATTTTGGTCAAGCGCGAATACATGCAGTACAAACTACTATCGCCCTGTTCCAGGGGCATTATATTTCTGAAATGTAAAGCCCAGTAGAAATGAAAAGTATTTCTGAAATGTAAAGTCGGCGTAGAAAATTGCCAACAGTTTTACTCACTTTGCTCACTTTCTACCGCTCTCCTGGAAGCAAATGACAATTAACATGAAATATGCGATCCACATCACAGGTGCCGTGGATGACAACCAAAGGAATCCTGCTATGTAATGATTTGACATCCCAGACCATCAATTTTGGCTGTGCAGTCAACCCTCCATATATGGAACATCCCTGTAACAAAAATTTCTATACATCGAACTCTTAGAAAATCTCATTGTTCATTACATAGAAAAACTGTTTCTATATATCGATTTTTTTACGCTATATTGGAAAATTTTATTCCACTTTAGAACTGCTTGGCTTACGAAAAATAAAGGTTATAGGAAAATAAAGGTTATTGAATGTCACTACGAACCCTAGAAGTCAGCTGGGGTTGAGGGATGGACAAAAGTTTATTGCTCGTTTCTGGAATTTCTAAATTCCCCCAACTCGTTTTCGAATTTCGTTTGCGACGTGTTCTGTTCGAGGCTCTCTTGGCAGCGCGCGAAATTAAAGAACAACAGTTCAAAAACCAGTTTCCTGGCTATCCCTTCTCCTTCTGTGAGATGTTTGTTCCTCAGTCCTAAATCTGATTAGTTTCAGTGAAAAATTTTTAGTGTTTTTTAAATTCGTTTTGAATTTTTACATTTTCTTTCCATTACAATATCAAAAAGAAAATCACTTTTTAATTATTAGCTTTCATTTAGTGTGATTCGCATATAAATTAAAAATTGAGTTTCGTATACGAAAATTAGCTATAATTTTAATGTTTTAGGAATGATTATGATAAACCTAAGATATCTTCTATATATCGAAATTTCTATATATCGAATTTTTTTCGGCATTTTGCTACTTCGATATATGGAGATTCGACTGTATTTACTGCTTAACGGAACTCAGCTCGAAGCGGGCCTGATCTCTATTTTCTCCAGTCAGTGACATTCCAGTTCGAATACCCCCGACACCACTGCAAACACTACAGATGTCAATTGTTATCGGGGAAAAGGGATCCGTGAAGCCATCTTCCTTTCTCTCCGCCGCATATTAATAATTTTTGCCGTCTTCGGTATTAGGTGCTAACAAAGTAAGTAAGTAGGTGCAAATGAGATCGATGATAATGGTGAATCTGGGGCTTTGACTTTTTCTCTGACGAGTGATGGCCGACCGCTTCCCTCCCGAACGCTGTGTTCGGCCGTGGTTCGTCCATTCCTTCCACATCGTCTAATAGTTGAATCGGTTCTATGGAAATGTCTAGCGCTTAGTGAGTTAGACGAACCGGCTTCTTCGGGCCCAACTACTCGTCCTTCTTAAATACTGTTATCTACGTATACTTTCAGGCACCTGTAAGAGAGGAATATTTACTGTCTATCTGAGTACATAAATGAAATTTGCAAAGAATTTATGACCTGGAATCGAAATGTCTCCCCTTTATTATCATGCTTATTATTTATTGGCCGCCAAGCTTTAAAATTTTGCATTATCCGTCGAAATCTGTACATTAATCTGTGTCCAATTTACATTACACGTTCTTCATTTTTTTTTCCGTCTGGGAGTTAATTCTGATGTTTAACTGAAATGACTAAAATGCATAACACATTAAGGCGTTAGCAGAAAACCATAGTCATTTAAAAGAAAACTAATGCTAGCTCCTGCATATTCTCAAATGCAATGACAAATATTTCACAAAATATTTATACTTTTTAAATGTAAATATATACAGGCATTTTTAATTATTTTACATTTTCTTAAGAATTCTGTGCAGTAGTATTTATATTTACTTTTCGAAGATGCACTATGTATGTAAGGAAAGTATAGTAATCATGGAAAAATTCGACTATGATATTTTGACGTATTTACATGTTTTGCGGCATTTTGAATTAATTTACGCTATTTGTACGGTGATGTGTGTAAGTGAACACGAAATCTTTTAAAAAATCATTCGATTCCCCAAATATACGTATTTGGGGAAAATATCCAAATACCATATTATAATTTTCACCCCCCCCCTTTTTCTGCTGAATTATTTACCACTTCAAATTTATTTAAATACTTAACAATCATGTGCTTAAGAAAAACGAGTTTAGTCCCTTCAGATTTTTTTTATGTGTTCGCTTACGTGTTCAATAAGAAATTAACACAAAACTTTCCTTTTACACCTATTTCAAATACTACGATCTCTACTAGAATAAGACCTCCTATATTCATGCATTTCATTTGCATTTCATCTTGTATGATTCAATCTAACAGTTATTGCACCTCATCTGTAAATTTACAGCGTTACTCCGTATGCTATATCTGTTCATATTCTGTTATTATATCAACGATTTGTTAGCATCTCATTATTCCTTTCGCCTGCAACGTATATGCAGTTATATAAGCAGTTCTGTCAATGCGTGTTTGTATGCATAGCTAAGTAAATTTCATGCCAAGTAGTGAAGTAAATGCCAAGCCAAGGATGTATCTTCAAGTTTAGATAGGTCAACTCTAAAATTTTAATAAAACGCTGAAATGTGTGTAGATATGCTGAAATCAATATGAGTTAAATTTTTAGAAAAATCTGAAATAATAT
>JAWZYV010018091.1:0-30876 GCA_038373885.1 Cheiracanthium punctorium
TTTGTATTTTTTTTTTTTTTTTTTTTTTTAAAGCATTGCATGAATGTTTATTTATAATCTTTGGTTCTGGAAAATTATAAATTTTCTTGGCTTCTAAAAAATTTTTGGAAAAAAAAGGAACATTGTCTGGTTGAGCCTAATATTTTGTTTAAAAAAATGTATATGGTCTGACAAACATATAATAACACGTTTAAAAAAAGTAAAACATTGGTTGATGTATAAAAAAATAATACGGTTAATTTTAAAAAGAGCTTTCCTTCTTAAATTCATCAAATATTTTCTTAAAAACAAAATATTTTGCTAATTAGGTATTTTTAATAAATTTAGTCCCAGTGGTGTAAAGTCATTTATATAATAATAATTATTATTAATCACTGAGCTAATTAGGGTATTTTGAAAATCAATAAGGTGCTCGGGCCTTATTGATTTCCAATTCCGGCCACCTTTGGAAATCAATAAGGTGGCCGGTTTTCGATATTTCGTCGTTGCCGATACCACACCAAAAACGTAATGGTTTTGGCTCAAAAGTGGCACAAGGCTGGGCCGACGCCGTTATCGTTTTTGCCGACACCGAACCAGAACCACCCCATCCTTTCGGCCCGACACAATTTTGTCCGACGCAATTTTGTCGTTTTTGGTACCGCGTGAGCGATATCGCCCCGGCACATTCTGCGCCGGCATGCCAGTGTCGGCCCAAATCTTATCCGATAGGACTGTGTTTGCTGGGACGTAGGTGGTTCAAAAAGTAATGTAAACTCTCAAAATTATTTATTAAATTCACGGAAATTTTACTGTCAGAAGTGCTGCCGGAATATCTTCGATATTTGACGAATATCCGTTTCTTTTTTCTTCTGTCAAGTGAAGCAAGAAGATATCCCACGGGTTAATATTTTCTCTGAAAGAATGAAGTTCCATGTGTAGGACAGAAAAGACGATCCCAGCAATCAAATGCCACTAGATAGCTACTAGATACTACGTATTTGGCCACAGCGTTTACGTACGGAACGCATTGAAACATCCTCTCTGCAGCCCGGATCTCGCTCCCAGTGATTTTCATAACTTCGGTCCGTTGAAGAAGCACTTTTCGGGAAGCCGATTCTTCAGTTCGTACATTTCTAATAATACTCTAATTATGTTTTAAGACCGCCAAAGTTGTATAATAACTTTGATAATCATTTGCCAATTTTCTCGTTTAAAAGTATTTCTTTTGGTAAACAGACATAGCAATGCATAAAACCGCAGTTTTCCTGGTGAAGATTCTTTTTAATAAGCACGGAAATAAAGCGTTAATGCTAAAGAAAGAATTCCTGTTTTTAAGGAATGTTAAAAAATCGTTTGCTAATAATTTTCATCTTTACTTTCTCCTTTTTCTATATATAAAAAATAATTTTCCCGTGAAAATAAGTATGGTATTGTTCGTGAATTTCAGATATTCATTTTTCAAGTTCAATTTTGTTTCAGGAAAAACATCGCATTTTTTTCACTCACAGAAACACTTCACGAAATGTCAGATTTGTTTCGATTAATTATGAACGATGCTACGTTTTCAAGAGCTGTACATTTATTCTTAAAAGCCTTCAATCATACTGTGATTGTGTCACTTGTAGAAGGAGTGTCATTTTGATGTGACATCTTGGATGTGACACCTTGGATGTTGCGTTATTTTAACAACGATTCTTGTCACATGAATTCAGCATGGAATGTGTATAGTCTCAATTTATTATAGATGTTCTCCGTATCTAAATCATACCTTTCACACTCAGAGAATAGATCATTTTTCACTCATTAGATACTGTCCAGTAATATTTTAAGCTTTTTAAAGGACGCAGCCTGAATAATAATGAATAACTTGCTTGATCATTTTTCAAGAACGAAAGTGCAGAGAATTTAGATTTTTGCCCTATAAAAACAAAAACTTCAGTCGAACCTTTTTATCTTGAATCTCGTGGGAAAAGGAAAAGAAATCGAGTTAAAGAGACTTTGAGATACAAAATTTTAAATGCGGTCTATTGTAAAATGTTTTAATCGTTTTTGTTGCGAAAAAAGAAAGTGGTATGATTGCAGATAAATTACACGTATATCCATAACATTTTTAAACATATATTCCAGGTTTTCCAGAATTTCGAGTACAAACTTGGAGGGGAGGTAGTCAACATTGTTAGGAACCATAATTACACAGGAAAGCATGGGCGGAATGTGGTGCTGTAATCGGTCGATTTGTGGTGCTGTAATCGAGCTATCGAGGTCAGCACGTGAGGGTTCCTCATTGTCATAGCTGCCGACTTTTACATTTTTTGTAGAAGGTTATCTATCATTAAATCCATTTTTGGTAATTGGATATTTAAATAATCCAAAAGTTTAATGTAAAATAAAATTTTTTGAAAGAATTGGTAGATAATCTTCAAAGAAAGCTTAAAAGTTGGCAGATATGACACTGAAGCCCAGACAGCACATAAGCTTTAATCAAGCGTGACATTTCTTTGAATATGACGTATTAATACAAGCTTGACAGTTCAATTCATTTTAAGCTTGCAGCAAGCTTAAAGATTACAAAAAAATGAGACAGCAAATATTTTCCCGCCGAATTTAAGTCATTTGAACTGTCAAGCTTGAATACAATTTGATGACTGCTTGATTTGGAAAGCCACATACCAAATAATTTGTCATCAGTCATAAATGTACTTGACCATAGAATTAAAAAATAAAGATTCTATATTTCCAAATATTGAAAATCTTCAAAATAAAATACAAATATACTACAAAATTGATTTCAAAATCAGTCGTTTGTCTCGCTTTTGGCCAATATTGCCCAACATGAGTGTTGCGATATTGAAAGTTTTAAATTGAGTGCTGCTTTTATGTTTATATTATACTTATTACCATATTAGTAGAGTCTATAAATCACACATAACATTATTTTAATTTTGATTCATCCCATGGAAAAATAAAAGATGCAGATAGGTATCGGACATTACTGATCAACCTCGCCAAAAAATGTCAACCATAACAGTCGCTTCAAACTTTAGTCATCTCACCTCGAGTCAGATTGGCATGGTGGTTAGGACGATGGCTTCCCACACCTTAGGTCCCGAGTTCGATCCCAGTCGCGGACGCTAGACGGAAGCTGATTAAAAGAACTTGAGGTTTCAGCGTGGATGGGGAAAATGCGCAGAAAAATAATATATATGGGGCGAGTTCGCCGACCGGCGCCCCATGTATTTACGAAAAATTTTTAGAGTGTAGTAAGTTTGAATCAAGCTTGCTATGCCAAGCTTAATGCAACTTGGGCAAGTGTAAACTTGAACACTTGATAAAAGCTTCCATTAAGCTTACACGCTTGAAAATATCAAGCTTAATGCAAGTTTATTGACTTGATAAATCAAGCTTACTGCAAGTTTGATGCAAATTTACTGTACTGTCTGGGGGAAACACGTCCCTACTTTGACAGCTCACGTGCCGTACCCCCTATTAATTTCCGTACATGTTTTCCCGTGTAAATATGGTTCCTAACGAACTTGTCTATCTCCCCTCGTAAGTTTGTTCACGGTGTTTCAGGATACCCGGTATATACCTGTAAGAATGAAAAGAGTTCTTCAACGCTTTTTGTTTTGTTTGCTTTTATTGGCTTTCTCTGACTAACAAGAGCTGAGAATTGCTCGTTTCCAAACCTTTTTGATATTTCAGAAATGTTTTTAAGAGTTCTACCGCCTTCTATGGTTTTTTTCCAGCCTCTTTTGGTGCATCGGTATGCAACTTCTGTTGTCGAAGAAAAGTGGTCTTTTGGCACTGGGCACCCATTTTTGTAATTAATACGATATGAAATTAGAGGTATAAATGTTTTGAAAGAATTTTTTTCGAAATAAGCAGGGGGAAAAATTACATTTTAAATGTAGGGAATTTAAGAAATTTCGAGTTATAGAGGTTTTTAAGATAGACAGGCTCGAAATAGAATATAGGCCGGTACGATTGTATTGTAAACATACTGTTACATTTCATAACATGAGCTGGTGCACGTAAAATCTACAGTGTCCTCCATGCTCAAACGTTACCTCTGGGAGTTCCAGTTTAAGTGCTAGGTCTCTCATCTGCTTCAAAATTAGGAGACCACACATAGCGGCCAACGTTTGCTTGCCTACTAGGTGCCCTCATAATGAAATAATCAAATATTTCTGGCCTTTGTAGCAGTCAACCCTACAGGTAGGCTTCTGATCCTGCCATTAGGGGGGGAGAACACACATTTTATAACACATCACACGTATACATGCATAATGTCACAGTTAAAAAAAATATTATTTGAAAGTTGTCTGCATCCGAAAATGATCACCAGAAATTTTCGTAATTTTGACGATTACTTAATATAGTTCCAACTATGAACATCAGTTGTGTATTATTATTATTATTATTATTATTATTATTATGTATTGAAAAGGCAAATTGTTTTCGCATATGCGCAAAATTTAGCAGTTATCTGATAACCTGGTATTTTTAATAATGAACACCCTATATCCATGTTTAAAATTTCTAAGCTTTTTACGCCTATATTTTTTCGAAAAGTCTTACAGCAGCAGCAGTAAATTAATTCTCTTATTGAGCGAGTCCTAATATTCATGCTCAGTGTATTTTCTTTCCTGGTTAAGTTATTTTTAAATATAAAAAACATTCAGACATTATATTTATTTCTTGTGAACAACACCATTTAGAAAAGTAACTTCCTGTAAACGTAGTTTAAATGCATTATCTACTCTTTAAAAAATTCTTTCTAAAAAAAATAAATTTTCATTTTTTTTGGTGAGAAACCTTAACTGCATATCTGATTTCTTTTTGTATGGAAAAGTTAAAATAAAATGGAAAAGAAATAATACCATTTTTACATTCACGATTTCTGGCATTATATCAACTTCTGAGACAGAGCTTAAATTCTGAGACACAGGTTACTGTAAACTATCTCATGCATACCTAATTATTTAAATGCGCAAAAAGGTACTTATTTTCCAGTACGATAATCATGTGTCCCCCTTTTGAAGAAACAAATACTGAACAGAAAAACATTAGGGTGAATAGGATTGAATCTTAAAAATGCACGAAAATGTTGATGTTTTAAATGAATCTTAATATCAAATTTTAAGAAATATACTGTCGCTATTTTTTCAGATATTCTGCCCTTAAGGAGTTAAATTCATCTTAAAATTAGAATTATAAGCTTCAAATAATTAAAATTTCCGTTTTGTTGCATAAAAATTGGTTCACTTGAGCAAAAGATAGGGAGGTTTAGGTATTCCAAATTGATTGAGATTTTTTGGGAGATCTCGAGTCTTCTGGAGTCTCGAGAAATTGCTAGAAATTTCGTTCAACTTAAAAAAGGAGGTGCAGATAGCTACCAGGAGTTTAGTCTGCTGTATTTAGCTGCTGTGAGCAAACGTCGATTCTGCTGAGAACATAAGGCTCTATGTGCTTTTGTAAGTGGCCCATTGCTTGTCTTGAGAAGCTTATTTTTTAAAATTTTCTCCGAATAATTCATTGCTGAATCCTGAAGATTGATAGTTTTCCTCGAGTATTTCCCCTGATTTTTAGCAGTGGAAGAATTTTATTTTGTGTGAAAAACATTATCTCAGAAAACTTCTGTGTTGTGCTGACTGTTATATATCGAGTTACTGACTTTTAATTCCTGGGAACTGTCTATAAAAGATTGTTCGTCGAAGCTCTAGAATCAATGAAATTTGTGTTTCGTCCTGTAAAGTGGACTGATTACCAGAACTTTCCATATACACTGGACTTTATAGCTACGAACCCGGAAACTAAGCAGAGTTTTCTGCAACAATGCAATGAGCGGTTGCGTTTAATTTTAAGATCAGTGTAAGCTATATAAATCAGTTTATTGAAATGAAAATTGAGGGGGGGGCGGAAATGAATGCTATTCTTTTTTCCCCCCAAAAAAAATTCAAACAAATTTTCAGAGAGTTTTTGATTGCATAATACCAAACATAGCATAACTAGCACACAATTACATTATTAGAAATACCTGAACATAACATTCATATTTTTTACATTTTATAGATATATTTTTTCTATCAGAAAAGGCATGTAAAAAAAGGAAGGGAGTGTCTACCCTTAATGTAGTATGAATTTCAAAATGCCCTGAAATTTATTTTTAGGTGTTCGTTAGTATGTTGTATCTACACCGAGAATTTTATGAATGTCAAGATTTCTCTTTGAGTTATGTGAAAATAACGTTTTGTGCCCCAACACGCTATAAGATATGAATTTTGGAAAAGCTGTCTATTTTAGCACCTACATGTTAAAATAATTTCTTGTGCATGATGAATTTGGTATTAGTTAATTAGATAATTTTTAATATTCAGGGTATCCCTTAAAGGTGGTAACACGCTTTAATTCTTTATCTAATAGAACTTTCATCAAATGGTGCTATCTAGTAACGGTTTAGGCATTTACCTTAATTTTTTTGCAACTATTTTTTCTCTCCAGGGGTTTTAGGTATCAAAATTTGAGATTTTAAACTCAGTGCTAAAGATATTGTAATTGTCAGCAGCTGGCTGAATGCTGAAATTAAGATAAGTTCACTATCAACCTGCTTCTATTTAAAGAATATTTCTTTTTAGAAATTACTTGAAATTGAATTGTATCAGGTAATTAGCTGAAGTACCCGTCGTTGACAGTTTAGTATGTGATGCAGATATGACTTTTCGTCAGCATTTTAGGCGTACAAAGAACGGAAGTAGGGTATTGGCAAAAGTATAAAAAGCAAAGTTATAACTTCTGTCGATCGTTAAATTATTCCAGGTTAGATAGTAAGTTCTGAGTGAAATTCTTAATACAGAAAATATTTTACATTCAAAATTAACATTTTATTTTAGTGAAAAAGTTTTAATGTCAAGATGTCATTCCTCTCCAGTAACTAAATTCTTTTTGATTCACGACAGATATTTTAATATTATGCATCCAGAAAACTGCACAAATTTCAAAAAATCTAAAACAGCAAATAAACACTAAAAAAATCGAAGCAACTTTTAAAAACTAAATACCTAACAAATATGTTAACTCATTAAGCCTTATAGTGATTAATTTTCTTAAAATTCAATTTTACAAGTTTTAAAATTTATTCAAACTCAAAAAATAAAATAAAGTAAAATCAGACATGTATTGTTTAGGTCGTTACTGATTATCATTTTACTAAATTGCATCATATTTTCTAAAGCGGTGTTTTTGAGGAATACGAGAAGAAACATTTACACGATTTTTACAAAATCTGAAAATATTTGAAATATTTGAGACAATTTCGGCATCTATAGCTCACACATTAACTTGCGACATAGCATAATTTCAAATTTCATTCTATTCCATTACAGTTTTTCAGGAATGCAACAAATATTTTCTCATTATCGCACAGTTAAAAAAAAAAAAGAAGAAGAAGAAATACTTTGTCACCTTTAGTTTAAATGATCACCTATGATTATGCTAAATTTTATTTCATTCCCTACATTAGTGTATATGTGGTGGATAAACCAATATTTACACATTTTGAATAAAGTTTTACAAAGTCTCGAAATCTAATTCAAATTTTCAAAAAATTGGATGGCTATAGTTTAAGTTGCATGTTCACTTATTATGTCACCAAATTTCATTGCGTTCCCTTTAGTCGTTCTTCCGTGATGTGTGAAAAAAAAATTCGCATTTTAGGAAGATTTTCATAAAAATCTCAAGATCTAATAAAACTTTCAAAAAATTTGTCACCTGTAGTTTAAGTTGAGTGACCACCTATCACCCCACTAATTTTCATTTCATTAGTTTTAGTCGTTATTACATGATGCGCAAACAAATATTTAAGCTGTTTGAAACAATTTTCTCAAAATTTCAAAATTTAATCAAAACTTTTAAAAAATTGACGCTTATAGTTTAACTTGAGTGACCGCTTATCAAATCACCAAATTTCATTTCAGTCGCTTTAGCGCATATTACGGGATGTACGAACAAATATTTACCAGTTTAAAACAATTTTTGAAAATCTCAACATCTGATCAATTTTTTTTTCTTTTTAATTCGACATTAAAGTTTCAGTAGAGTGATCAACTATTTTCAAATTTCAATTCATTCGCCTCAGTCATTATTACGTAATGAGCGAAATAAAACGCAGTTTGAAACGATTTTCGCAAAATCTCAAAATCCGATCAAAATTTTTTAAAAGTTCAACTCCTATAGTTTAAGCTGAGTAACCTTCCATCATGTAACAAGTTTCACTTCATTTTCTTAGGTCATTTTTTCATCATTGCATTAAAAATTAAATCAGTATGTTTTTCTACTCATTTCTTAGGTGTCAATTACTGGAGCAGGAAGAGTCAATCACTGGAGCCAAAATTTTGTTCTTGGTGTCACCACCATGACAACATATAAATATAGAGATTTCCAATATTCTGTAATAAATTATACCTTACATGAATTTTCAAAGTTCATTTTAATTTTGAAAACAAAAAGTTTGTTTCTAGATAATTTTAGTAATTAGCAATTACTAGCTAAAGTTTATTATTGCTCTTAAAGTATCAATTACTAGTGCCCTTATCCAAGTGGTTTTTAAAGGGACACATTCAAACTGTTCTAGCTGTAAGCTCATGAACTTTTGAATTATAAACTAGACATAAGGGAAAACCTGTAATTTCAATCCAGAATATAGTTTTAAAATGCAAAAAAAAAGGATGTTGCAAAAAAGTAATGCTAAAATGTATAAAAAAGTTATTAAATTTCTGTTCCGCAACTGACATGAGAACAATGCCTCAACTAGTGTTTACGTCACCTCTGCCAAATATTAATCCCCCCCCCCTTCTTTGGATGTTTGGAAACATCACTAATTATGTCACACTCTCAACACGTCGTCGGGCACGTGCCCCTATACAATAGCGGATCCAGGGAAGGGGCTAGGGGGCTTCAGCCCCCGAAATGAGATTGCTAAAGGATGACTTTCTGCGATATACACATGTTAAGTTGAAATTAAAAAAAAAGGATAATTTGAGTGTTTGATACCGTTACTGAATTTTATTTTTAAAAAAATTAAAAATATTCATGAAAATAAATATTAATGATTATAGTCATAATATTTTAGATCAGCCACTTTCGAAGATAATTTAAAATATGCATATATTACTAGATATAATCTATAAATTTTAAATTCGTCACTTTGTTCTTCTAGATACTGAATATATGACACAAATACAAAATAATCTGGATAGCAGTTAATCCACCCTTAGATATAATCGATACTTACTATTTTCTTTTTTCTGCTTTTTTCATGAATAAATTCATCGTTTTAATGTTTTCGATTTAAAAAAAAAAAAAAAAAAAAAAAAAAAAAAAAACTCTATGCCTTATCCGATTACATCATAGTAGCTGCCAAGTTATGTTCAATAGATCTACTGTTGCAGCAGATTTCGAAATATTTGACCTCTTCTACTGAAATCTGAAGCAACGAAAAACATACCAATGCCACATACATTCTATACAAAATAAATGAATAAATAAAATAAATTCAGTTCTTTGAAAAAAATATATCCATTGCTTAGCATTTCACAAACGCACAGTATAAATAATATTTCTAAAAAACAGCGCATCGGATGTTATTTTTAAAAAGCTGTTTCACAAATTTCAGTGTTTCTTTTCCTGTTTCACGTCTGCTCGGTTTTACTTTATCGCACATTTTCACTGGTTGTTATATTCACTCAAGAACGTGGAACTTGTGTATGAAATTGATAATATCGCCGCCTCCATACATCTTGCTTATGAATGCCAAGCAGCCTGCGCATTTTAAAGCCGCTCGCGGAAGGCCACTTCACGATATTGAAAATACTTACGTGAAACCAGACGATAAATCATCGCAGGTTGTAAATAAATGTATTATTGCAGTGCAGGGCTGAAGAACAAGAATGATATATGCCATAAAAGAAGCCTCTGGATTCATATATGCATTATGCATAGCATTACATGTGAATTTCAGAGGAACGCCTCCAAGTGGTACTTTATAGACTGTACTTTATACAGTTGAAATAAAGTACTAGGCATGAAGTACATTGCTTAGAAGAAAAAAAAACTTACGTAATTCAGATGCAGATAATAACCTCTACAAACCGTGTTACCTATGTAAACTACATAATTTTTGTTTTTGCAACTTTGTGTTGACTGCGACTTAAAGTAGATGAATGAAATGTGTTTATTAGATAACATTTTAAAAGAGATGCCTAAAGAAAAATAATTTAAAAAATACATTAGTAATAGAGGAAAAAGTAATGTTTCGTGATGTATCAACCGCTACACATAAATGGGTGCACTGACGGGGGGATGAAAGATCTAGAGTTTCTCCGACCCGCAAACCTGATGGAATGAAAGCAAATTTTTCTTTAAACTAGAGAATTTGTCACTTAATTAATAAAAGTACTTAATTTAAAAGTTTTCCAGAAATTATTTCGAAAGAAGCTTCAACTAAAAGAAATTTAGTATTAAATAAATGCTCTCTGATAATATACATACAGGTGAATTCGATTATAACGTCATTGAAAGAATCAGATTACAGCCCACCCGTTACAGCCCACCTTCTCGTCATAACCGAGCTTCTCTCTACCACGAGCGAGTGGTTGAACACTCCGAATATTTTGACATTTTAAGAGTTGTTGCTATAAACGAGGTCACCGTAACAGAGTTAAACTGTATTTGACTGTTGACTATCGCTTATTTATATACACTTCGTAATTTTTAAAATCAACGGTGTATAGGTTTCAAACATATATGGTTTAATAGACATTCTCTATTTACAAAATATAGACTTTTCGAAATCTGTACGGCGTAAATCTATACCGTTAATAGAAAATTTTTCTATATAAAAGTTGAAACTAATTCACTAACATTTTATGGTGAAAAGTGAATTAATTTTAACAGTGTAACGTTTAGTTTAATATACAAATATCACTATTTACATGAAAAATAATTTTAATTTGAAACAAAATTAAAATCTATTAATTTATTTAAAAGTTGGATAAATATTTGTGCCGCTAAAATTTGCTTTAAGTCTATATGTTTTTATAGACTTAACATATAGACTTAAAACTATATTTGTTTTAAGTCTACATGTTTTTAAGTCTATAGTGTTTTAGCAAGAAAATTCATTCATACAACAGGTTTATTGCGACCAAAGAATCGTGCAATTTTATTAAAGTAACGGTGTTTCAAAAAAAAAAAAAGATATATATATATATATATATATAAACGAACAAAAATTAACTTTCAAATGTTTAAACTTGTTACACTTCAGTTAAAACAGTAATTTACAAGTTCAATTGAATAGAATTACGAATTGTACATTTTCATCATTTCAGTGTCCATATTTAAATTATAAATACCCCCATGGAACCACAAATTTTGACACTTTACTGAACTATTTTATACCTACAGACAGTATGGTTACATAAAATATTCATATCGCATCATTTGAAATTGTACTTCGAATAATTTCCCCAGTTAATCCCCCAGGCTTTTGCATAAGCGAAAACCCAATTAATTGATAATGGCTCTATGCAAAATATCTAAAGCACTCATTCCATTTAAATCTCGTTCTCGTGAAATCGGGTTAATCGAAAATTAATTGCGAAGGGAATAATTTTAGTAAAATATGTAATGAAGTCTCACATTGTAAGAATATCATGAGTGTATATTTAATTTATGACGTCATATAGAATAAAGGGTTTTTTAGCATATTTTTTTAACACTTTCCATTTAAAATGAAAGTGTTAAAAGTTTCAATTTTCTGCCTTTCCGTTTGCCATAATCTAACATACAGGGTGTTTCACAAAGGATTCGAAATTTTAAAAAGGAAAGCTCAAAAACTATATTTACGCATAAAACCAGTAGTTTATTAAAAACTCAGAAGAATTTGATGCAGAAGCACCAAAATAGTAGTTACAGGTCACAACTTTTGCCTGATAGGTATCTAACTTTGCCAAGTTTAACAGAATTTTGTGATTGTTGGGGGGTTGCTCCCCCCTATCACCCTTTAGCAAGGGCCCTGATGCAATATCCTGCAAAAGTATCATTGGCCCTTTTTCTTGCAAGAAACAATGACGATTAAAGAGTAATTTGCTCTTTTACAACAATTTAACAACCAGTCACAACATGATTCATGCAAGATGGGGCTCGCCCGCACCGGGCTTTACACAAAACGCTTTTGAATTTCTGGACGAATACTTCGATGACAGATTTACAGCGTTGAATATGCAACAGTAAGGAAAAGTCACAGATTGTTTTCTTCATTCCCTCGATCTCACTCGCTCAGACTGCTTTCTGTGGAGCATACTGAAAGAAATTGTACGCGGTGAAAATCCTACAACAATCGATGAGCTACTGGAATCTATTTGTCAGGCTCGTGTGTCGATTTCTGATCTACGCTCTCTCTCTGGTATTCATTTTTCCACTTACAACGCCATCTATTGCTGCAATTTGTAACTAAAATGTGATTTTATCAAAGTCTTTTTTTTTTTTAAACAAACGTACTACTTGTTTCATGTTTCTATCAATCACCGTTTTTGAGTTTTTTTATTTTCAAATTTAGATGTCCTTGGTGAAAAACCCTAATGATTGCAATGAAATTTATAGCATTTTTGTTATGACTTCTGTGAAAAGCCAAAGTTGGCTTGGTATTTTGTGCACTTTTTTGTAAAAAGTACAGAGTACTGAAAGAAATTGGACTAACATTGGACTTTAGTATAAAATCACTTAAGTGAAAGAATTCTCCTCTCTTTCAAAAATGTTTAGAAAATTACTCAAAAATGTTCTCTACAGGTGTGTAACTTCTTTTCCGAGTTTCCGAATTAAATGGAAAAACATGCAGCATCGGTCGAATTTATTTACAACACTAGCTGAAGTACCCGTCCTCGACGGGTTAATGAATGCAAATTTCCAAAAAGCAAGAACTTTCGTCAACATTGTAGGAGTACACAGAATGAATGTAGTACGTTGCCAAAGTAAAGAAAGCGAAGTTATAATTTTTATGTATTGTTAAAATATTACAGGTTAGAGAGTAACTAAGTAATACCATTTGATTCGCTTTAGTCGTAATTATGTGATGCGCGAATGAATATTTACACATACTGAAATAATTTTCGCAAAATCTCAAAATTTAATCAACATTTTCAAAAATTGGAAGCCTAGAATTTAAGTTGAGTGACAACCTATCATGTCACCCAAATTCCTTTCATTCCCTGCAGTCTTTATTTCGTGATGCTGGAACAATTTTCAGCATTTTAAAACGATTTTCGCAAAATCTCAAAATGTAATCAAAATATTTTTTTAATTCAACGCCTATAAATTAAGATTAACAACTACCTATCATATCACTAAATTTCTCATCATTCGTATTAGTCGTTATTACGTGAAGTTTGAAGAAATCATCATTGAACGTATTTTGAGAGAATTTTCACAAAATCTCAAAATCTAATAAAAATGTTTAAAAAATTGGACTCCTACAGTTTATGTTGAGCAACCATCTATCGTGTGACCAAATTTCTTATCATTCGCTTTAGTCGTTATTACGTAATGCGGGAACAAAGATTCACTCAGTTTTAAAAGATTTTCACAAAATCTCGAAATCTGATCGATTTTTTAAAATTAGATTCTTATAGTTTAAGGTGAGTGACCACCTATCATTTCACCAAATATCATTTTTTCACCTTTGCAGTTTTACGTGATGTGCGAACACAAATTTACGCAGTTTGAAATGATTTTCGCAAAATTTCAAAATCTAATCAAGATTTTTTTTTAATTCGACGCCTATGTTTTAAGTTGAGTGACCACCTATCATGACACCCAATTTCATGTCATTCGCTTCAGTCGTTTTTACGTGATGCTTGAACACAAATTTACGCAGTTTTAAAGGATTTTCGCAAAAATCTCAAAATCCAATCAAGATTTTTTTAAAATTGGACCCCTATGTTTTAAGTTGAGCGACCACCTATCATGACACCCAATTTCATATCATTCGCTTCAGTCGTTTTTACGTGATGCTTGAACACAAATTTACGCAGTTTGAAAGGATTTTCGCAAAATCTCAAAATCCAATCCAGATTTTTTAAAAATTCGACGCCTATGTTTTAAGTTGAGTGACCACCTATCATGACACCCAATTTCATATCATTCGCTTCAGTCGTTTTTGCGTGATGCTTGCACACAAATTTAAGCAGTTTGAAACGATTTTCGCAAAATCTGAAAATCTAATCAAGATTTTTTAAAAATTCGACGCCTATGTTTTAAGTTGAGTGACCACCTATCATGACACCCAATTTCATATCATTCGCTTCAGTCGTTTTTACGTGATGCTTAAACAAAAAAAGCGTCACGGACAGAATGACAGAATGACAGACAGACAAACTTTTTTTGGAGGGTGGCATCGGATTCCCGGGTGCTTGAAACGGATAGAAATCGCAAAATTTTTGAATTCCCAGAAATGTACAGACAAAAGTCTAATTTTATTTATATAGATAGAGATTCGCATAAGTTAAGAATAAACGGAGGTAGGTAATTTTTTTGACAAACTAGGGGCCAAGGCCAATAGACTCGCTACGCTCGCTTTTCGTATGAGGCATTCGGCCCCTAATAAGGCTTATTCGTAAAAAAGACAGAATTTCAACAGACAAATCCCAAAGACTGGATCAGATGGAATGTTACTGAGCTACACGTCGCTTGGTTCTTGCATTTCATTTGTACATAAAAATTTTAACTTCACACTACAGTAGACTACTCCCCCATATCACGGTAGATATTTTGTTATTAGGAATCCGTGTTCTACGGGTCCTGAGCTATACTCCACCTGGAGTGCGGACTCCGCTTATAATCGCTGGAAAAATTATTTGCACACCTCAGAAACACAATGATATTTAATGTTGCCATTCAAATTTATATTAATTTGGAGCTAAAGCGTAATAAAATCAGAACATCTGTTTCAGCTGTATTTTTAATAATGTAAAGCCTATTGGACACCTTGCGAATTTGCAACCCATGGCGATTTTTCACTATTTGGCGACTTGCGTATATTTATAGTTAATAATGATCTCTATGAAAACAGTACTTTATGTGCTTTCTTTGATAAAAACTACGGAACAGCTAGAATAGCTTGCCACCAATGGCGACTTTTCATTATTTGGCGATTTACACATGCTCACGACCTATAATTACTGCTCATGCAAGGTTCCCGGAAAACCGTTATCCATATTTTCATAGACATAATCCTTTGCAGATTGGTGTATTTAGCACCACGAATTATATCATCTCGCCGCGCTGGCAAATAGGCGTTGTTAACGCCACCAAATATGTCTACTGGTAAGAAATACTCCAGCTGTACCGAACTGCCTTTAAAATAATCTGCACTTTAATTATTTTTCATTTTCAAGATACTGGGTTCCAGCATTCTGGAACTCTAAGCTTATTCACCCTGCTTGGAAAGATACTATTTTTCCAAATCATTCCTAATGCCAAGATGGCGCTTTTAAAATCAGTTACAATTAGTTATTCTGTTTTGGAAAAACGAATAGTCGTTAATTCTAAACTCCTGTTGTCTAAGCGAACTTACTATTTGAAAATTCTCAACTTTATGTAACACACTTTGAGTTATTTATTTCATATACTTTTTAATTTGGCGTAAAATGGGCGTAATTCTAACTCATGTTTGTAAATTTCACGCAATTCTACATACTTGGAAACGCTTTGTTGCAAAGAAATGAATGATTTTATGCCAAATCTGGCAACCATTATGTTTATTTTTTCAGTTTTTTATTAATATCATCTAAAATAAATCGATTTTCGAAATTTAAGTCAGCTTAGCAGGTTCCTCGGAATTTTTCAAATCTGTGGGCACCTTAGTCGAAACTCAAATCCCCACGGTTTAGGCGGATATAGGTCAACAAGCTCTGACAGCGCCAGCGGCCTTTACTTTTTTTAGAATAGAGAGATACGTTTCTCAGAGCTGCCAAGTCTCCGGCTTTTTTCGGGAGATTTCCCACCACTAATTTTTACTTACAAACTTATGCTTAAAATAAGTCCAAATATTTAATGCAAAATAAAACTGTCTAAAAATTGCGGTGGGAAATCTCCCGGAAAAAGCCGGAGACTTGGCAGCTCTGGTTTCTTAGTAGCATACAAACGTTACAAAAAAATATGTAAAATATCGATGAATAATATCAGTTTTCTAATGATTCCTTTTCAAAATTTGCCCTAACTGTTGGCTGGGAAGTTAACTTGACACAAAGTGCAGTCTGGTTTGTGTAGTGGCTAAAGGACCCTTCTATCATGCCTTGGGTCCGGGCTCGATTGCCGGCTCGAGTTGGGTGTCAACTTGTGCGTCTCTTCGTCGGAGGAAAAGTTGGTCACCCATTTGGTGCCAGTGGTATGAGCCGTAGTTGTATCGAATGCTTGATGAGTAAGTGCCCGTCGTAAGAGAAAAAGAAAAAAAAATTGGTACGGAATTCATGTGATACTTTCAACTTCTGCCAAGGAACTACTTCATTTTATTCACTCACCCGTAAACGAAAAACTAAAAAGCATCAGTCTAGACAGAGAGTTTTTTACCGATCCAAGAAAATTGTCGTGTGCACCAAGCTGTTTCGCAAATGCCATTTAAATAAACACATTTTACGTTGGAAACAGTTGGAAAATATTCAAAGTATTTCGATTTTGATTTTTTTCTCTTAAGTAGTTTTGAGCTTGGTATTACGGGAGCGGACAAGTGAAAGTACTCTCGCTGATTTAATTTCCAAGAGCAGCGACGAAAATAAGTAACTTTATTGTATCATTTGCTTTAATCTATTTACTACCCTCGTTGATTCCACGTCTTGCAATGGATTGCTGTTCGCACTCGCTTACAAACAGCCAAGCCAATTGGACACCTACGGCAGGAAGCAACGATAAGTCCACTATAGGAATCTTTGATGCTGCTTCTTTCCAACGAAGAAAGCGAACAGGTTGAGATGTAGTGTAAGCACAAGTAAGATCCTGTTGAAAATGTTTCTTATAATTAAGGCGTTTCGGCTGTTGAAAATGTTTCTTATAACTAAGGCGTTTCGGCATGTACTTTAGGTGCAGGCCATTGGCATGTCCTGCGGGTTGCTTAGGCTAGCTACGAGGAACGACAAATATGGACTTTCGAAAAAGTAGAAGCTTAATGTTCTGGATTTAGTACATTTTAATCATTCCAATAAGAGAAAGCAAGACCTCTGTAGAGAGAAATCAGCTTAAAATCGCCTTATGTTTCATGACTCGATCGAGATAGACCTCCGTTTGGAACCGTGGATACGATACCGGTTATCTTTCTCGTTTTCAGTCCATTTTAATCATTCCAATAAGAGAAAGCAAGACCTCTGTAGAGAGAAATCAGCTTATCCTATTCCGTTTCATTACTCGGGCGAGATAGACCTCCGTTGGGAAACGTAGATACGATACCGGTTATCTTTCTCGTTTTCAGTCCATTTTAATCATTCCAATAAGAGAAAGCAAGACCTCTGTAGAGAGAAATCAGCTTATCCTATTCCGTTTCATTACTCGGGCGAGATAGACCTCCGTTGGGAACCGTGGATACGATACCGGTTATCTTTCTCGTTTTCAGTCCATTTTAATCATTCCAATAAGAGAAAGCAAGACCTCTGTAGAGAGAAATCAGCTTATCCTATTCCGTTTCATTACTCGGGCGAGATAGACCTCCGTTTGGAACCGTGGATAGGATACCGGTTATCTTTCTCGTTTTCAGTCCATTTTAATAATTCCAATAAGAGAAAGCAAGACCTCTGTAGAGAGAAATCAGCTTATCCTATTCCGTTTCATTACTCGGGCGAGATAGACCTCCGTTGGGAACCGTGGATACGATACCGGTTATCTTTCTCGTTTTCAGTCCATTTTAATCATTCCAATAAGAGAAAGCAAGACCTCTGTAGAGAGAAATCAGCTTATCCTATTCCGTTTCATTACTCGGGCGAGATAGACCTCCGTTTGGAACCGTGGATACGATACCGGTTATCTTTCTCGTTTTCAGTCCATTTTAATAATTCCAATAAGAGAAAGCAAGACCTCTGTAGAGAGAAATCAGCTTATCCTATTCCGTTTCATTACTCGGGCGAGATAGACCTCCGTTGGGAACCGTGGATACGATACCGGTTATCTTTCTCGTTTTCAGTCCATTTTAATCATTCCAATAAGAGAAAGCAAGACCTCTGTAGAGAGAAATCAGCTTATCCTATTCCGTTTCATTACTCGGGCGAGATAGACCTCCGTTTGGAACCGTGGATACGATACCGGTTATCTTTCTCGTTTTCAGTCCATTTTATCTGTCAACCGAGAATTTGAGTAACTTTTTTAAGGAGTCAATCTTGACATCCTCAACTCTTCACAAGAAACATTTATTTTCATTCCTGCCTCTCACCCGTAACCGAAAAATTTGGGAAAAAAAAAAAAGCTCCATCTGGTACAAGAAAGACATGTCGCAATCGAATAAAAATTGTCGACTGTTTGATATCGTTGGGGAAAGGGAGGGGGGGGCGAGTAAATGTCACTTAAATAAACATCGTCCCGAAGCAAGTTGGAAAATATTCAATCTATTTTGGAAAACTTTTTTTCGTCCCTCTTCGAGTCGCAATTTTCCGACGTTTTAAAGAATTTGTGCTCAAGGCGGCGCAGAGAAAATGATGACGGAAGCTCAAAGTTTGCGCCAACTCATAGCGCCAGGGTGAGGGGAGGGGGAGAGAATAGGAGGTTTCGGGAATTTTATTTTTCGGATAAATGAATGTGGGGGAAAAGAAAAGTTCTTTTTATGTGGCCGTGAGCCACGAAAATTGCACTTACATTGCTTCTTGGTGAGATTACTGGAGTCACTTTAATTTCGTCAGCCATGCTACTGTCTATTTAAAATTTGGAGAAAAACAAGACCAAGGTGCTAAAAAATGTTGCTTACAGATGTCAATATCATGAGTTCTGTATTTTCTCGTTTTCAAGAGCACCGGTCACAATTATAGAATACCGATAGTACTTTTTTAAACGTAGGAATGCGTTCCTCCATAATAGTTCTATGTAAAGAATTTTTTTTCAACGTCGTTGTCGTAACTTTCAATATTACTCCATTTGAAAACTAACTGTGTGAAATAACCAGACGAACTGACTCAAATACTCCGTTTTTTTTATTTATTGTTTTACTTTTATTTTTTCATGACAGTGTAAAGCCTGATGTAATAAATTAAAAATTGAGTGAGATTCATAAACTGTGTCTCTCATGTAACTTCCCATTCGCAGCTTGTGATATTCCCGAAGTTTTGAGAGGTTCGAGGGACGATAGATTCTTGACACAGCATCCTATCACAGCATCTTCATCCTGTCGTTTAAATTTCACGTCTGTAGCATGTTGTCTTCTTGGTGTAGCAAGTTTAATGGCCAGTAGTGTATATTAAACATTTAAAGGGGAGAAACGTAGCATTAGATTTGCTACGATAGTACGTATTAAAGCACAAGATATCGTGTTAATAAATATTTCGTGAAATTAAGATGCTTGTTTGATTCAGCATTTTTCAGCGGTGCCGTACACCTGTCTAAACGGTAAGTAAGCCTACGTTAATGGGTATGGTATATCCTGCGGTAGTTTCAACAAAGTTTATCAGGAAATTTATTTTAAACACTATATGTTACTTATTTATTCGTTTTTGAAGTCATTTATTTATGCAGTAGCTTCTCACGTATACGCATATTTGCATAAACGAATTTGGAAGCGTTCAAGACCAAGCGATATACAGGACGTTTAAAAAAGAATAGTCCTACCTGAAATGCTTATATTTAAAAAAAAAAGTACTGAAGCATTGAACACAGGCACTTCAGATTAATTTTGCATTACATGGATAGCAATTATTTTTATAAAGAAAATTAAAGATGATTATGTGAGGGTTACTTATGCGGAGACGGGCAGGTGATTATAAAACCCTTTACACGAAAAAACCGTGTCTTTGAATTGATTATAGTAATTTCTAATGTTCTTCGCTGCAGGAGGTTCGTTCAACACTAGAGTATCTCACTCTGAAGAAAGAGCGTTAACGCTACATGTCGATAATTGCGCGAAACTCCATTTTTGCCTTTCTACCGATACAATATTAGATCAAAACGGATTAAAATCTAAAAAATTAAAATATTTTAAAATTGAGTGATTCTTTCTAAAACATCAGGTATTATACATTACAAAATAGTCTTATTTCCGCTTATTCAAAGGTTATTAACGAGTAGGGTAATTAAAAATATGTTCTTTAACTCACGAATGACATTGATTGACCAGTGGAGAAATAAATGAGCTAAAACAATACAAATCAAACATAAAGTATAGACTTAACGAAGAATTTTATTCCACATAATAATTTAACATACTTCGACGTACTTCCTTACCACGAAATCAACAAACAGGGGTACTGCCCACTTCAACTAAAATATTTAGTTTTATTTAACAGATTTAAAATTTATTAAGGAATCTTGAGATCACACTTGAAAGGAAATTTTAAACTCTAATGAAACACATACTGTTACTGTGACAAACTTTCGTACAATTCTCCATTTAAATCAGATTTTTTTTGCATGCGTTATGTATCTATAGATGCATATAGAGACATCGGTGCATACTATTTTTATAACTACAGCACTATCTCTTTACTATCTATCTAACTAGCACATTTCTATCTCTACAATATATTTAAACATCCATCACATGTCTATCTAATCAAAATTTGCCTACATAGAAGTATTTGTCTAAATTATGGAGTACCAAGAACGTTGTAATTATTTTATGAATGACAACATCGAGATGTAGTTAAACCATGCTAACCATTGTCCATTTTAGTGTTTACCTCGAAATCTTGATAGTTTAATAATCGTAACTAAAAACGCTCCAAAAAAACCTCCATCGGAATGTAGTTTATAATTATAAAGATTTATGTTGGATTTCTTCTGTTATAACACAGTTTCTACTTGACAGTTTTCAGATACTTTACGTTATGCGTGTCAAAAAGTGTTTATAGGTGAGCGTAACTTACGGAACAAATTCTTTATCTATACAGGATATTTTTAATTTGTTTGATATATAGGCTATCTTTTAAATTATTTGTATTTTAGTATTATACTTCCAATTACAACTGGGTACTGTAATCGTGAAGGAATTTGGTAATCAGATTTTTCACGGAAAAATTGATTTTGACTATCGATAAATTTAACAAGTTTTTTCATACGTGCGTATGCATATACGATATATTTCGACCAACCACAAGTCGATTTTAATTAGTTTTGCAATGATATCTGTACGTATGTATGTGTGTAGATACGTATGTACGTTAAGGCTACTCGAGATACGTACACTAGCACACTCCGAAAATGCACTTTTGCACCGATTTTCGAAATTGATGAGAGCCTAGTGCGGAAAAGTTGCCCATTAGCTTGGTTAATAACTGTGTAATTTTTTTTTAATTGGACCATATCTTCAGTCGGTGACTACGCCTTTAAAATCGGGTATTTGGGCCAAAAGAGATTTCCCCCCCCCCCCCCCCGAAAACACAAGTTTTGCAAAATTTTGAAATCGATATCAGTCGAGTGCTGAAACGTTCTTAATGTGATATATTCTAACGATAAGAAGCAACTTTACCTCACGGCTGTTAACGATTTCCAAAATCCGGCAAATTATATTTTTAGGAAAAAAGTCTGCTTTGGCCAAGATACCGAATTTTAAAGGTACCAGAGCCATCTGAAGTTTATTGTCTGATTTCAAAAAAAAAAAAAAAAAAAAAAAAAAAATTGCACATTTATTCACCAACCCAAGAAACAACTTTTCTACACACTGATATCGATTCCGAAAATTCACAACAATTGTGGGGGCGGGGGAGGAGATAAATGCCTATTTTGGCTTAAATTCCCAATTTTAAAGATACCGACACCACCTGAAGATTTTGTCCGATTTCAAAAAAAATTTACTCGGTTATTAAACAACCGAAGGGACAACTTTTTTTGTACTCGGCTTAGATCGATTTCGAAAGTTCGCAAAACTAGTGTTTTCTGGAAAAAATTTCTGTTTTGGCCCAAATTCCCGATTTTAAAGGCATCGGCGCCAACTAAAGATATTGTCCGATATATATGTAAAAAAAAAATACACAGTTGTTAATCAATCCAAGGGACAACTTTTCCGAACTAGGATCTCATCGATTTCGAAAATCGGTTCAAAAGTTCATTTCGGCCTGGCCTAATGTACGTATTTCGCGCAACTCAAATAGGATACGATTATTCTTAAAATGTTCAAATTTCGTATTTAGGATTGTTGTAACATTTAGTTGTGCACCTCCTTTGTTGATAAAATCTCGCAACTGTTGCTAAACTTGGGAACCATTTGAGAATTTTGGAGCAATTTTGGGCGAAATACAGACAATTTAACGCTAAAAAAGTTTCCAAAACTGAAACCACTTTGGGGATATGATCTTTATTATCCGAGAAATCACCAAAACTTAATTTCATTGAAGTATTCCATTATTATTGAAGTATATTTCACTTTGAAATAAAATAATTTCTAATGGAATGCTCCAGACATGTGTATAATTCCATCGACATACAAGGAAGTCATGTGGTGTCAGTATTAGATTTTTTTTGTTTACAGCCTCTTTTAAAATTGCAAAAAAATGACACTGCAAGGCGTTAGAAAACTTACTGTAAAATGAAGTTTAATGCTAATATAAATATTTTAAAAGATATGTCCTTGACGAAACAGATTGTAATACGATGTTGTAATGGCGATTGTAATGGCGATATTGTGACTGAACGGTGAATTATCCGAAGAAAGGAATCTCTACACAGTCTATCAAAAGTGTGCAAAGCTTAAACTTACATCAAGACAATCATTATAAACCAAGTGCTTATGTACTTAAAAATGCGTGCTGTATGTGCTCCAAGCAGGTTACGAAAATCACACTATTAAAATGCACATTTCTACTTACTTTTTTCTACTACTTGCTAGCTAAAATTCTAACGTTTTTTAGTTTGAATATCTAGTATAATATGTCATTATAAAAGGCGTACCGCTGATGTATGATTCATCAGACAGCTGTGAACAAGACGACACTAAAGAATAATTGCACCTACCTGAAAAAGAAAAACAGAAACATAAATCGACAAGGAATGTGTATTTTTTTTTTTTTTTTTTTAGGTAAAGACTAGAGAAAAATAGGAATTAATGTTAGTAGTCAAGACACAGTTAGGATTTCGATTATTTTCTCGAGCATTCTTAGTTATAAAATTAATAAAAGCCCAAGATTTTTGTCCCTACATTTTCTGAAATCCAAAAACATTGTGATATCTGTCCGTTTAATGCAGTAAGGGAATCCAAACAATCTTCAATAAATTTGTCTGTGTCGTTTATGTATTCACTCATCACGTTAAGACGGCTGAAGAAATGAAATTTTGTAGCGTAATATAGGTCATTATTCAATTTAAAGTATAGATAAAAATTATTTTTAACATTTTGTTTTCATATTACCAAAAAGCATCGCAAACGAACATAATAAAAATTTGTTTGTGTGGTAGACAACTACGCAATTTAAAATACAAGTTTTAAATTTCTACAAAATTTCAGATTTTCCCATAAAAGATTATAGATTTAGATATATAGATTTTGTTAATTTCTTGTTCGCGCATAATGTGAAACCGATGGAAAGAAATGATATGAAATTTAATACCATGATGAAAGTTCTGTTTTCAAATTCAAAAATTTGTTAATTTGCCAAAACGTTTTGAATAAAATTTGAAAATTAGCAAAAATTGTATGGATATTTGTTTAGCTTTTTTATGGTTTGTGTTCTAATTAACTCATTTTTGCTAAAAACATTTTCCGGTTTAAATGTAAGCAAAATCCAAGCATAAAAAATAACTCCGACCTAATTATAAAAAATGCATATACACTTAGTAAAATTCTAAGAAAATTCTATAAGACTTCCTTGAACAAAATATTACTGAAATATTTTGAACTGACTTATGAAAATTAAATACGATAAATATTTACTTAGCAGAAAAAATATTTTAAACTGAAAGAATTCCACTTCGAATAAGTAATGCTTATAAAAACAGAAGATTTTTTTTTCCCAAATACTTAGACGCATGCAATTTAATCACGATAGTCCTTCGTTATTAACACACAAGTTAAGCCTGTTAATATTGAGAATCTTTTTTCGTGATGGGAGAGGGAAATTAAATTGAGAATTTATTCTTTTAAAATTCCTTACTCTCACTCTATTTATATATTTTTATATTTTTAATTCTGGAAGCAGCTTTTAATCAAGATATGCTTGGAAGGAAAAAAAAAAAGATTAAGATCACATTTCGTCGAATATTTTTAATTAAGAGCTTCGTGTTTTAATAAGAGTATATAAACTCATATTAAAAGGTTTTGCATATAAATTAATTACTTATAAATAAAAACGAAAATCTCTGTGTTTGTCTGTGTTGCATACAAATCTAGACCGTTGGACCAATCGGCTCGAAATTCTGCATTTATACGAAAAAAAAAAAATGCTCAGAAAATGTTGCTTCTCCTTAAAAATATGAAAATTTATATCTTTCGCTGTTTTCAGCTCCTTTACATATCCGAGAGTAAAGAATTTAACTAACTGAGTAAAAAAGTTAGGTATCATAAGTGAAACGGATATCATTTTGATACCACGGTTATCAGGATACTAAGTGAAAATTCGTTTGAAAGAGCTTTTCCAGATTACCCACTTTAATTTTTCCCAAGTGAAATGATTTTCTCTGCATGGAGCATTGATATGAAAGGAATTGTTCTCAACAAAACGAAATCTTTCGAATGTAAAAAGTTTCCGACAAGACACTCGCAAAGATTTTCTACTTACTTTTGAAGAAATTTTGTGGGGATTTTATTAGGAAAGGCTTTTGTACATCACCTAATTAATGTATGAGCCACATTTTTCTAATTCATAATTTATTTTGTATGGGGGCATTTTAAAAATTTAAATTTGTATTTATTGAAATTTAACATCGTCAAGTCTGGCGAATAAGGAGGCCATGCCTGTGATGCAGATCATCACATATCTTATTTTAACAATTTTAACAATTAACAATTAAGTAAATTATCAATTACTTAATTGTTAATTGTTTCTAAATTTATTCTGTGTTCAAAATTTATTCTTTGCACTTTTGATTTAGATTTTCCTTCGCTTCGCATAAAGTTTATTATTTCTGCACCTGCCGTATTTAAAAGCAATCTTCCGTTTTCATTTATTTTTCTTTTATTTCACTTTTGCATTGGTAAAGCCTAGCATTTCTGTTTCCATGGTTGTTTATGACCATATATGGTATCAAATCTATAAATAACTTTGCTTTCTTTTGGGTTAAATTTAGCTGATAGATTTTTGGTTTTATTCTGTGGCACGTCGGGGATTCAAAAATAATTATATAGAAATGTATTTAACGTCTATTGGTTTACAGTTACTTTTGCATGTTGTTTGGCGTGCCCTGTGGCTGCTACTGTACTACTTTCTTGGCTTCAGTTTTTAGTTATTATTCACGCCTTAGCAGCTGTCAAGTGAACCTGCGTTTTTGAGGGGTCTGCCCAGCCACCGTAAGACTATATAATTTTGATGTTTATGTGTTGATATGTTTAAATAAAAATGTAAAAGTTTCCACTGTACGAGTTTTGCTCATTTATCACGGCCTGGTTGTGAACCTGGAGAAAGCTTCTCCATAATGCCATGCCACTTCCTGTATGCATGTCGTAATCCAAGGCAATTACCCGCCTTCAGCGCCATCTCTTGTTAGAAATGTTAACTAAATTTGAAATTTGGTGGGATAAAATTCCCTGATTACTAAGCATAAGGCCGCAAACGATACATATCTATCGCATTCCGTCTTTTTTTTTGTGACTTTCAAAATCCATCAGTCATTTTTGGGACATCCGGTATGTACCATTTTTTTCGTAACAGTGTAATTTATTGTATACGTCTACAATCCAAATAGTGTTGCTTGAACATAAGAAGACACGCCACAACTTTCTTGAACTTATTTATTGGACGACACAAAACATCACATCACATGCAGAACGATTGAACATTAAAATTACTATCGCCAACTCAGGACGAACTACAAAAACTCAGCTTTAATTAAAATATATTTCATAAAAGCAATAAAATTCCTTCATTTAAACTATTTCCAAAAAAGCAACAAATAATCATGCATGAATCAAGTTGCCGCCAACATTACTGGGCGACCTAAACACACGAGCTCAAATCGAAAACTCCACATCCAATTTAAATCACTTCAGTCAGCAACACCTGAATTCACTTCATATCCAACAATAGAAAACACAGCGCCACCCAACCAGCCACCGCCCAGCGCGGACATCCGCACTCCAAGCACACAACACCCGAACGCAGCCCAACAGGACCGTGCAGGAACAAATAGATAAATATTTATTTTGTGGTATAAAGGAGTTTATGTATGATTTGATTTACTATTTCCCCAGATATGAATCCTATTGAACATGTATCGTTATGTCGGGAAAGAGAGCATACAAAATTATGCACCATCTACTTTGGCAATTACGGATAGCTATAAAGTCTGCCCAGCGTGGTTGAATAGTTAACTAGGTGACTTCTGAAAACTTTTTGGTTCAATGCTGCACCTAATTACTACATATACCGCGAAATAATGAGATCCAGCAAATATATTAGTAGGTATACTTTGACTTTTGGAGCTTTAATATGACATTGTATTAAAGTTTATGATGGCCAAGCTCGTAAATCCAAAACAGTGGACGAAGAATACATAAGAGTCATTTTTTAAATGCAGTGCTCCTCACCATGGCACAGTGGTTGTGTCGCTGAAAATAATAGACGGCCGAAGTGTGAAGTCCGGGCCGAAGTTCGGGTCCCATCACGCGGCTGTCGATCTAAAGGTCTGGCGTTTTGGTAGGTTTTCTCCCCATGTAACGTGAATACGCGTTAGAACCCCTTAGAAAGTCCTCCTAACAGGGTACACCCCCATCCTTGGCAGATCGCCCTAGCGTAGCGTTGCCATAATCAGTCAAACATCAAAAATTGGTGGCCGCTTATAATTTTTTTTTTTTTTTTTTTTTTTACAAAGTATAAGAAAATTTAAATGATTTTTCTTTTTATCGTGGTCTTTATCAGACAGATGCCAGTACTGAAACAATCAATT
Source organism: Cheiracanthium punctorium (assembly GCA_038373885.1). Lineage (NCBI taxonomy): Eukaryota > Metazoa > Arthropoda > Arachnida > Araneae > Cheiracanthiidae > Cheiracanthium > Cheiracanthium punctorium. Next base: position 27,250 of record JAWZYV010018091.1, read on the forward strand.
AAAATCATACTATTTAATAAAATTTTTCTAAAAAAGAAATGAGTAGAGAAAATACTGAAATATAGCTGTCCGAAATCATAGAACATGAAACGGGTTATGCAGAACTACTTCCCAAAAATTAAATTTTCTGCCCTAACAGGCTTTAACATGGTGAAATAAAGTTTAAATTACATTATGAAAAAGTATGTTTTAAGGATTTTAGAAAAATAAAAGATTTTTATAGTTAAATGTAGGTGTCCGGAGTCTGATGTCATGTCTATTACCATGCATTATTTTCAACTTTTTAACCAGCAAAAGGAACATTTAAGAATAGTAACACATGTTTACCATTAAAGCGTGATCGAAAAAGAACTATAAACAAACTTCTTGAGTTTTTGGCATTTGACTGAAAGAGCAAAAGCCTATTTGTGAGAAGTATTTTTATTACATGTAATGTCTGTTACCTTAATTACTTGTATAAAATATATTTATTTATTTGTTAATTCAATGGATTAATTTAGACCATTAGCTTTTTAGTCTAAATTGATGTCTCTTTTCATGTTCTTGTGGAATTATTTAGATTCATCAATTTTTGTTCTTTGAAATGTCATGTCTGTTACAAAAAAATTTTAAATGGGAAAGACTGTATTATATGGTCACAAGGACTATATACTTATGTAAGGTATCACCTTGAATTATTTTGTGCAAAACATAAGTGTACAAATTTCAAAGAAAATGTCCAGTAACAGACATGACGAATTTCATCAAGTCTAATAATGGGAAAAAATTAAATTAGAAAAAATGCATAAATAATACTCAGAATAATACTAAAGTATTCAGAAACAACGGTTTTTTTATATTATGGGGTGGGTGGGAAATACCAATTTTGAAATTGTATGTTTGCTTCTTAAATTTACAAATAGCACCCAATTTTGAAAATTATCGATAAATCTTAAAGGTACCTGCCTACCTTCGAAGTTTTTAAATTTTTTGTATATTCATGTGCATTATACGATGGAATGTAGGTAAAAATTATATCTGAAGGGTGTAGATACGAAACTCACATTCTGCACTTAGAAAGCAAGAACTTCTATGAAAAGTGCTTTCTAATGCACTTTTCTGCTCATCTCTAATGTGCTTCTCAGAAAAGTGCTTTCTTTCATGCATTCTGCACTTAGAAATTATTTCTCAGTATGAAAACTACTTGCAGATATTCATAAGCTTCTAATAATTCTGATAAAGGCGGAATTTAAAATAAAATGACAACTGCGAGTTTTGCAAAAGTGGAGAATGCGATTTTCTTATCTACACCCTTCATATATTGTGTAAAATAAATAAGTGTTTAATAGTTTAATTTTAGATCTTAAGATGCATAAAAACAGATGCAAGACACCAAGCTCAAATTTAAATGGAGTTATTTTTGTTCTGTAAATCTTATTTTGATGTTTGAAATCGTCTTAAAAGAATGAACCTTCCTCATAACTATATCTACTTACTGGGAAAGTTATAGAATTTGACGTTTTTGTGCTCAGAAAAATATCTAACAATTAATAATTTCAATCATCTAAAAATTAAAATAAAATTGCTATTTTCATAGGAAAGGTTCATTTCCCCAAATCAATTCCTTTAGATTATTTCACCAAATTTTTGTATCTTTACAAAAAATACTAGTTGGAATCCGTCGAATTCAACGGTCACTTTATTGATTGTAATGTTACAAAAATAAATCGGAACGTTCAGGAGAGTCACGAAGGTCTTGGTCGAAACGACCAGGAAAAATCGAAGAGCGACGCAGCCGTAACATGACGTGTGACAGAAAGTAAACATAGTTTCGAGCGAATTCTTACTATAGCAACTGCACGAAAGCCGTAAACGAATTGAAATCTTTAAAATTTGTTTTTAACTATCTTTATTGGGCAAAAAAAGAAGAGTACGTATTAAATGACGAATGAGCATGAATATAGTTACAAATTTTAATTGAGTATTTAGTTGAAGGCAATATTTTGGGTAAAGCAATCGACCACGGAACGTCTAGGTGAATCCTCGTGAGTAATCTTGAATGCCACGGCATTCTTTGATCTAACCATTAAAAGAGCGCCATACAACATTCCATAAGAAAATACGGGTTCAGAAAGGTAAACGTAAACAATATGAAGTGAAATTAGTAAAAAATGTCGGAATTCTGAAAAGAGACAAAGAAATCTAATCCGCCAAATGGCGATCACGCACTCCCTGGATTACAGTGGTAATCCAGTGGTAGTGGTAAGTGATGGTAGTGGTAATTTAGTGGATACAGTAAAAATAATAGATTAAAGAATAAGCGTTAAAGTGCCAAAATAAAGAAGGCTTTTATAACTGTCAATAATGATTTTAATAAACAACAATGTTATTTCTATGCCGAAAAACTGCATCTTTGCCGTTCCGCCAAGCCTGAACCGCTCGACTTTTAACATTTTTTCTCTTTTGATCACATATGTACAGCCCAAGACCTTTTTTTTAGACACCTCAACCAAATTTCAACACTTAGCCGTTCTGGCAATTTAGTTCTTACAGTAAAAACAGATTTCGAATTAATATATAGATTCTCAGTGTGCCTAATACTTTGCAGATTGCTGTATTTAGCACTATGAATTTTTCATTTCGCCAAGGTGGCAACTATCTGAGTTGTAACAAAACTGAACTTTACAATATTTTGAAAAATCTTTTAACCTGAGGGGAAGTTTGTGTATTCAACATCCACTGCGCTTTTTCATAATTTGGCGACTTACGCTTATATACGCGTGGGCGAAAAGTCCTTGACACATTAGTAATATGACCACCACATCCAATAGTATCGCCACCTAGGCCACCAGATTTAACTCCGCTTGATTTTTTTCTTGTTGGGATATGTCAAGTACAAAGTCTTAGCTTCGAAATTGATCGACATTGCACAGCTCAAGACATGGATCTTCGAAGTCATTGAGAATATTCCCCAACCCATGTTGACAAGCACGTGGAATGAGATCAAGTATCGCCTAAATGCGACACAAGCGACGAAAGGCGCCCATATCGAAATTTGGTAACAAGAAACTCGCTCTGTTAGGGTAACTATTAAAAAGTTTTTCATTTAAAATGTCATTCTATGGATTTTTGGTCCTGTGTCGCCCTCTTTCAGCAGCAGTTCGAAATTTTTTGTTGATAAAAAAACTTAACATTCTATTAAAGAAAGAAGTGACAGCAAACTGAACTCTTTTATGGCAATTTCTATTTTATATATTATTTTCTGAAATGCATGAAGGACTTTTCGCCCACCCTATATAATTCATCATAAATTCGCATTAAGGTTCCCAATAAAACAGTGCTTCTTATTTTACTTTTGCTTAAACTTCTGTAAATTGCTTAATTAACACCGCCAAATACTTAAATTCCCAACAGGTTGAAAATACCCAAACTAAGCAACGAATTAAACTTCACAATAAAGATAGTTTTTAAAAATATGCATAACCGTGAACTTCATAAACGTAATTTGAATTATTTTACATTTTTAAGATACTGGGCTACATTTTGAGAAATATGTGTTATAGATCTGCATTGTTTGCAGATATATACGGGTGCCAAAATGACTGTTTTCAAATTTCTTCTCTTTTTTTCAATTCAAAAGTAGTAATT
>JAWZYV010018092.1:0-29059 GCA_038373885.1 Cheiracanthium punctorium
TATTTTATTATTATTTGAAACGAAAAGAAAAAAGTGTTTCGCAAGTATTTAATTTTCGCGATTATAGCCTAAAGACTCACGAACATAAGTGCTTTTACGTAGCTGATGCGTTCGAAAAAAAATCACTGGTCAGTTCTAAATTGTTTTAATTGTTAATTAAATATGCATACAGTACTCCTATATATTTATGTAGGGAAAAAGTTGAAAGAAAGACATTTAAAGAGCTGTTACAGCTGCTACATGCATTTAGAACGACACAAATCATACAGCTGTGATTGAGTCGAATACCCGGAGTACAATTCTTAACTGAGAGCTCATAAAATGTTCAATAATACATTTTCAGTGTGTGTATTCCGTCTTCCGATTTCGCTAATATTTCTGCAATTCAGAACTAGTATGGTTCAGTTAAAGACATTCGTAACAAAATAAATTAAATAACCCCTTTTTAACTGGCCCCAGACGATTGTAAAATAAAATGAAAAACGATGTAAGTAAAACGAAACTCATATGCCTGATCCTGAGGTAAAATTTCTGTAAATATTGAACTGCTGTATGAACTGTGGAATTGAGAAGAAATAAACTGATAAATAGAGCAAACTGAAAGAAGAAGTCTCACAAAATTTCCTCATTGAATACAATTGCATAAACACTATTGATAAGAATTAACAGGGCATTTCGTTAATATAGACAAAAAAAAAAAAAAAAAAAAAAGTTAAGGAAAATATTTCGCAAAAAAATAAGTATGAAAATTCTTAGATAAAAAAGTAGATCTATTTTTCACATAGCTTACCATTTTTGCTATCATTTATTCTTCTCTTATTTTGCCAGTTGAATATTAAATATAACAGAAAAAAGATGTTGTGGGCGTTGACATTTTCCAATATCCCCTCCTCTAACTGCGCGCATGCGGTTATAAAACAGAATGGAAAAGATTGTGAGTTAATCCTATTAACCTTTTTTTTTTTTTTTTTTTTTTTTAGACAGATATTTTAACTTAAGCCATTAAAGTGCGTTTTATCAGAGTAATTTAAATACTCCCACTGGTTTTGAAACATATTTTTGAGTGTTTCATAAAGTACAGGGTGTTACATTAATGCAAATCTAGACATGAGTATGAAGGTTATAATCATGACGGTGGGAAATAAATATTGAAATACTGATAATGATGTTGCATTAATGAATGCAACATAGGTGTGAATCTCCTTTCAAATGGTTAACACTTTCAAAAATTGCTGGTCACCCAGCAGCGGCAAATATGGTGATTTAGGCGGAGAATTTTAACAACGCCCTATAGAACTGACTGACTGACTGAAAGAATACGATTAAGGGAGTACCTAGCCTGAAAGGCCATACCTCCAGTTGGCTCAATGTACTTTGTGCGCACAATTGGTGAGAAGTAAGATGGAAAGAGGTAGCAATTGCTACAAAAAATGGGGTAAAGAACCCCGTGAATTTTCAGAAAAGTCAGATAAGGCGATGGAATTGCCTTTGACGAGAGGCCCGCAGAAGGGCAGTAGGCTTGGGAAGGAAAATCGACCTGCCCTCCCCCCTAAGAACGGCTTCCCAGGGCAGGTTGCTCGATTTGCGACCAAATGTTGAAGAAAAGTACGGCGATCCAGATGGAAATTGGAATGCAACAAGGAGTAGGAAGCAAAAAAAAAAAAAGCCATGGTCGAACCGCCATACAGTACAGCCATGGAAGCCATGGAAAAAAGCCATGGTCGAAGCCATGGTCGAACATCAGCAGGACAGGAACTACAGGGGAGATGAAATGGCGCCCCACGTCGCCCCGAAGGGTGCCACATCCGTAAAGCGGGGCCTTCGCTATTAGTAACGGGCCTGCGCGTGCATTTCGATGAGTCATCCAAAGAGGCCTACGGATGCTCGCGTCTTCCCGTATACATCAAGCAATTTTTAAGCTTTCCGAGCTTTGAAACATTATTTAATGTAGTTTTAAGTCATGATTGTGCTACTAATTCAAGTACGAACTCATTGACAGTTTCTTTACTATGATACACGTGGACATTAAAGTAAATAGATACATGTAATTTGAAGGAAAAACAAAGTAGTGCTCACTCTCATGATTCATTATTTTAGCTTGATTTTTAATATACATGAACAAATTAAGCTGACTTTTAGTAACATTAAAGTAAACGAACACACTCAAATGATACAGACATTTTTATGCATTTCTTTATATTGAATGTTTAAGTTTCACATTTTCAAAGCAGTTACAACTGTTATTACTTTTAAAATAAATTTAACTAATAGTTATTAAATTTTCATTTATTAAATATTGTTCAGTTAATATATTAACAGAATATATGACGAGGAGCTGAAATAGAATTTAAAATAGTTGATATTTACAATTCACGTATAAAAAATTTAAGTACTGCTATACTATTTAATTTTTAATCTTTTGTAAGGCGTAGGTATCAGAAGAATGTTTGCTATAATTATAAGTGCAACCTGTGCACTGCATATCCTTGGTATTTACATGAAAAATAAGTAAATTAATTTAACGAGAAACATTTAGAATAAATTACACTAATAAAGGGTGTCCCATAAATAGTAGTACGAACTTAAAGGGGAGATAAAATATATCAAAAGGATTAAGAATCACGTAACAGTGTATGATCAAACACGTTTGTTAACTGTTTTGTATTTTGGTTAGTTCAAATGAGTTTATTTATCGAAAATTTCACCATTCGAAATGAAAATGATTTATAATTTTCAGTGTTAGTTCCATATATTTTTTCTTCTCCAAAGAAAAATAATAAATTTTAGAAAACCATACTAGGAAATACCACTAATATTCCAACACCTCTTTTTTTTAAGTTATTATTAACTGGTGATTGAAAACAAATGTTTTCGTCCCTGCATTGCTGTATATTAGGGTTGTAGCTTTAAAAAAAAAAAAAAAAATCTGCTCCACAGCCTTTGAATACAAATTAAGATAAACTAACAGCTCTAGGACTCGAAAAATTTCAAGATCCCTTTTCACAAGTTGCGCTAAGCACTGTAGTAAACTAAAAACAAACGATCCCCTTATTAATTACTTTTTATTATAGCCATTATCTAAACGGAACTTTGAATTTGAGCATAATGAACGCTTGTACAAAATATTAACTTCAATTAAAGTTTCTACATAAGCATGTGCAAAAATTAATAACATATTTTACAGTACTTCTGCACTGAAACCAATATCACACATTTAGTGCATTTATAATAAATGATAAATGACATTTTCAACTGAAAGAATTAAACAGATAAGAATGTCTAACTAGTATTACAACGCACGCTTATTTACTAGAATAATAAACTACCCAAGTTAAACGATTTCAGATTAAAATAATTTATAAATAACACATGAATATTAATTCACAAAACATGCTTTATATCCTATAAATTTGTAGAATTTCTAAATAAGTTATACAAGTGTACACTTACCGTTACATTCAGAACTGAAAGTTCGAATTCTTTGTTGATTTATTTCCATAAAAAAAGGCGAATCTTCAAAAAATCATTATATACATTTAAATCACCTTGTCATTAAATCACTATGAAAAAACTATATCAAAATTGTTTTTTAATTATAAAATAAAATAACGTTTATAATCCCAAATCGCATACAATCGAACAGCGCAAATGTAAATATTAGGCCTCAATCATTTACTCATTTCTGTCGGTGGCAACTAACAATCAGGCCCGGTTGCTAATAACGACGGCCCCGCGTAAAGTCACGAACCGCATCCATCCAGAGGTCTCGCTGCGACGTCTAGCGTCATTTGATTGCAGCTATTCTTTAGCAGGTCCCCACTAGACATTAGACAGACGATCCGCAACACCGTAGGTCGGCTGCCACCCGCGAGCCACAGTCAGCAACCAGGTAGTCCGTCATGCAGAGGTAGGGTCGATCGGCTTCGGTCAGTCCATGGGCCAGTTCGAGAAAAGTCACGAACAGTTTGATGTTGAATGGCGAATAGTTCGGCCATGTGATGTTGATGAGCACAGGTCCGTCGGAATGAAAGTCGAAGAGCAGACATCAGGCGTAGAAAACTTCAGTCGGAGGCTTCATCACAGCGGTAGAAACGTCTTGGGCATACTCAATAATCGGCCGGCAGCTCACAGTCGGGACCCACGAACAGTGAAGAGAACAGCGATGACAATCACCCAGCATCAAGGGGCACAGGAACCACCATCCTGGAGGACCAGGGTGCATAACAGTCTGAAGATGTTGAAAAAGTTAGAACATGGTGTTCAGGTTGGCAGGGGACCGCTTTCACGCCAGGGCAGAGACCCCCAAAATCTCCCCTGGGCCGACCGCATCACGTACCCGTCAAATACCGGCTTCCGCGGTATTCCCGTCATTATTATCGGCCAAGCCCATGAATAGAAAGATATATTTTTTTTAATTTTCAGATTTTTGAAGGAGTCCACAATTAGCCCTGTATCTTTTTACGTTCTTGTGCAAAATTTCAAGCTGAATGGTCAAACACTGCGGATTTGTATTATGCGATTCATCCAGACAAATAAACAAACACACAGATTTTCACTTTTCTTTATAAGGTTATAAAAGTAAACGGAAAACGTTGTGAGAAGTGATATATTCAAATATCCCCTCCTCTGACCACACCCATGTCTTTGTAAAACAAACTGAAAATCGCTGATATGATAAGTATTCAGAAAAGTTTCGGTAACTATTAAATAAGCATTTATTGCAAAACAAAGAGTACTTCGGAGAAAAAAAAAGCTAGGAAAATTCATGCATTATCAAAAGTAGGTATATTTTATAATTTAAAAAGAAACATTGTGTGGGAGGTAACATATTAAAATTTACCCTTCTTTGGGTACGCCCTCGTCGTTGTAAATCAAACATAAAATCTTTTATAAGTATTCAGAAAATTTTCGGTAATTATTAAAAAAGCATTTAGTGCAATAGAAAATTTCGCAGAATGAAAGCTATGAAAATGTATGCATAAAATTAAAAGCAGAAACATATCATAATTAAAAGAAAAATAAAACTTTATGGGAGACATCATATTCCAGTACTCTTCTCTGTTGACACCTCGCTTTTTAATTCTGTATCTGTAATTTCTTGCTGTTGTACAATTAATAGAGATGCTTTAAAAGATATGAAAATGTAAGTAGATCATAGCATTGGCGTGTAGCAAGTGAAACTTTATCAAGAAATTCGTGTACATAGTATTTTAAAGTAAGCCCACCAGAAAAGTAATGTAGCGTTTTCTTTTTTGAATTTGCTGCAAAAGCCAGCTATTGAGGAGCAAGGCACTCTCCGTTGGAAGGAAATTCCCACCCTCCCGTTTACATGTCGACAACACGGTACTGGAATGGGCTGATAGCGCACCATATCTTGGTGTCGAAATTGACAAACTGCTTACTTGGAAGAAGCACATAAATAGAACCAGAGGCAAGATGACCGGAGCCTTCCAGAGAATCTCCAGCCTCATATATACGCGCAAACTCAGCACACAGAACAAAGTGCTTTTATACAAAGCCACTGTTAGACCATTGGCCACATATGCTGCCCCGGTGTGGGCCTATGCGGCAAACACCCACATCAAAGCCCTAGTGGCAAAAGAAAGTAAATTTCTACGAACCATCCGTTACGGTCACCCACTACTTGCCAACAACATCATACTCAAAGACCTCTGTATGAGGACCCTCAAGCACCACTTACTGAAAATCTCCAAGAGATTCTACAGGAACATACGAAACGTTCCTAACGAAATTATTGCCACTCTACCAGATTATGAGCCGTCGGACCCACAGCATAGAAAACGCCCCAAGGCTGTTCTCCATGCCCTTCAAGATCAACCTTAAGCCCATACACGCCACACACGTCGAGCAACCCTTCCTGTGAAGACCACCTATGGTGGGGGGAGGAAGGGTCGACATGCACACCCAACATCCAGAAAAATGACTTTCTGTTCTGATACAGGCAGCTTCGCTGCTATCTACGCACATCCACAACAATAACACCCCTAACATTACATACTGGAGGTACGCGCGCTGCGCTGGCACTCCGAGAAGCTAGACCTCAGTCAGTCAGTCAGTCAGCTATTGAGGAATCGCAGGGCACAAACTTCCGTTCTCCAGATATCGTCATGCTGATGCGTGATGTTATGTTGCAAATTCCTAGGATATCTCAGAACTAGGGACGGGCTAAATGGTGATTTTCGCCGTTTACTTTTAGATTTACTTTTCTGTTACTGCTTTCGCTTCGAAGCGGAATGGGAAGGGGGAGGTTCTTCCGTTCGCTTACAGACACCGGATGCGTGTATTTGGCCTTTGATTTTTTGTTTTTTTCTTGATTGTCGGAGCAAATTTCTCCTTTGCTAAAATATGTGTCACAGTAACTATATGCGTGTTAAAGGGGGGGGGGCGGAAGAGGTGACCGCGACCCCCCCCCCGAGAAATAAGAAATTAATGTGAAAGATCCTATTTTACTTCCATAAAATGGATGTATATGTCAATCTTCTAACTAACCGCCCCCCCCCTCCTCCCCTGACAAACTTGCATTAATCCGCCACTGCGCAGTTTATATTATTTGAAGATTTATAAGTGCTTTGAGCCAAGGGTGTACTTAATGGCGAGGAGGGGGGAGGCCCCCTCGTGAAGCAATTAGAAAAACAGTTACTATGAAGCATTTATATTAATTCTAGTAACAGTAAGGTTTAAAATAGCGGATCGCTCATCCCCCCCCCCTCCGAAAGGTAAACCTGTATACACTACTGCTTTCACCGTTTAAATGACAGTTTTTTCCGCGGCGTCATTAGGTATACGGAGGTTTACTGTGTCGGAACGAGATGGGATATGGGATATTTAGTTACTTTTGGTGTCGCTTGCTGGCAGACGTATAGAGGTTGGGTTGGGTATGGGTCACGGACTAAGAGGGTACAGGACAATCATCAAAGCATTGTGAAAGAACTAAATGAAATTTGCCTAATAGGTGGCGATGGGAGTCGTACCCATTAATTTTTGGCGCATGCGTCGTGTGCTAGTAGCTAAAACGTAAACAAATATCAACGGAAGCAACCCGCGGGAGATGCTTACGCCGTGTGTCGTCAGAGGGCGCCCATGCCGTTAATTATTAAAAGGGGGTCGCATATTTTCCTTTCAGAGGCTCACGCAGTTTCGCCCGTCTACCGCTTCCCGATGATCGTCCTAAAGCCTCTTAGTCCGTGGTATGGGTTCTTGACTGTTTCCCTCTCCTCGCCTTCCTTCTCTGCCGTTGATCGCGGTTGCTCGTTTGACTGTTTGTTCGAGAAAGATGGCATTTCACTTTCAGGCGTGAATTTTTGCTCGCTCGCTTAGCGTGAGTTTGTTGGAACATAGTGGCTAGAGGCAACGCTATTTAAAAGTATTTTTATTATTTGAAGATTACCTTGGTAAATGGTGTTTTGAGCTATATAATTTTCACTGAGCATTAAAAATAGTTTCTTTAATTTAATTTTTAAAGCTTTTCTTTCTTTTTTTTTAATAATATGTTTGCTGGAATTTAAAAAATTGCTTAAATTCAAATAAGTTATAGTGTTAAATAAACCTAATGGTTATAACTGTGTGAGCTGGGTTTAATACTTCTGGTTATAATGCACCGAAAAGCTCACTTATCGGAATTTACGGTCCCGATTAAAGTACTATTAAGAAAAACCTCCAATAATAAGCATCTCTCTTGACTGGCTCTTTTTTTAATGAGTAGCGTGCTCTTAAAAACTTTAAATAAACAATAGGGCCGACGCATGGGCTATGATACGTTTTTACTATATATTAGTACTTTAGTGAGTATTTGTAGATTAAATGTAATAAATTGTGAAGAATTTTCAAAAGAGGAACGTTTGATGTAGAATACTTTTTAGTAAAAGAAGTGCTCAAAAATCTTCTCTTGTATATGTTAGATTATTAAAACCGAATGATGCAACTCAATTTCTTTTCGTTGGGTGCGGGATGGAGAGAATTATCTTGCTATTACAGTGGTGTACTCCTAAGATAAAAAAAAAATGGAGGGACCGGGCACGTATCCGGAAAAAAATTTTGGAGGGCGTCCAAATGGTAAAAAAGAAAGAATTTTTCACAAAAACAGTATATCATTTTAATAACAAAAATCAAGATTTCGGGGTGGGGGGTTCGGTCCCCCTGGACCCCTTTCTTGAATACGTCCTTGAGAGGGACGCTCATTTTTTAGAAAATTCAACTTAAATGCATGCAATTAGTTAACTGTAATCATTCTTCAAAAGAAAATTAAACTAAATTATTAATTTTAATTATTTATGAATTGGTTATTATTACATTGGAGTAACTGACTTTGGAGTACACTACTGTAATAGAAAATTTTGACTGAAAAGCATTGTAATTTTGACCAACAGTGCCTTAAAAAAAATCTGACAACATGACATATGTTTGCAATTTCTAAAAATATGTTTATATTATTTAGCATTTACAACTAGATTGGGGCCCCACCTTGACTGAATGGATAAGACACTGAACATGGAACCGATTGTTGAAGTGAGAAGATTCCGCGTTCGAACCTACCGCCGTAGCTATCAACCTAACGGGCTAAAGTTTTGGGTGGTTTTCTCCAGATGGAACGTGAATACGCATTAAAACCCTTTAAAGAGTCCTTGGACCAAGGCACCTCCATCTTAGGCAGATACCCCTCGTGTAGACTTGCTGTAACACTAAACAAACAAATAATACAACAAGATTGTTAGTAATTCTCTAAGACCTACCTAGGTAAAATACTAAGAAACTTCGTAAAATAACACCACAAGGGTTACTTGAGCGGCTATACAGCTGTTTCGAGCAAAAACTTTTTTGCTTGTCATCAGTGGAAACAATGAATTTTTTCACTTCAACAGTTTTCCACTGATGAAGAGCAGAAATTTTTTTGCTCGATACATCTCTATGGTCGTTCAAGTAACCTTTATGGCGTTATTTTAGACAAAGTTTTTTAGTGTTTTATGTTGTACTTAGGCAGTCAAGAAGTTCCTTTCCGATGACTTTCAGACGCAGAATTACAAATTGCAATTTTAATACGTTAACCCATTTATGCCTAGCGTCCCTTTTTTGGGACGGCATTTTCGCTATTAGTCGAAAACGTTATTTATTTTTCCTAGCCTTTATTCATGAGTATTGAGCCTCAACTCTACAAAATATTTTAACATGACCCAGTAGGATGTTGATATTTCGATTTTTATGCATAATGATTTTAAAAGAAATCACCCCTTGTTCAAGAAGTTGACATCAGAAATTTCTCTATTATTTCTGATATCAGTAAAAATCGAAGAAAGTCGAAAAAATATCCAGGCACAAATGGGTTAAAAAGATTTTTGAGGCCCCACTTAAAAATAAGAAGTGGGGGAACGCATGACTCAAATAAAAAAGTAGGGGGATGCCGTATCCCCCACCGATTAAAACACTGTGCTATTATTTAGAGTATCCGACTGACAACTTCTTAAAATATAAAATTCATTTGAGCCCCTAGTAAGAATACTTGAGGAAGTATGGAACAGAACTGCTAAACCTTAGTTATTTAGAATTGCTTGATCATTCTTCTTATCTACATTTTAAGGATTCTATTTGGAAATAATCATCATCTGTTTAGCATTAAGTAACACTCGTGTTGATTTAAACTGATATTCTGTGCCATCATTCGGTACATTCATAGTTCAAATTTAAAGTTTTTTAAATTCTTGTAAGGGGGTGGAGGATTTATCTGCACTACCTTCTGTAGCGCAGCAAGCCACCTCTGATACCTCTGATTTGTATACTATATACATTTTTGAAAGCGATGAAAAAATATATAGGAGAAACATTTTTTCGTCATAAAACGTGAATTTTTAGTCAGGCTATGGTAAATGAGTTTACCATCCCCTTTCCTCCCACTGTAAAAAAATTTCTGCCTCATCCTTTTATTACCTGACACTGAAAATTTTTTGTAAATGTTCGATACAACATGAATGAAAAGTAATTTATGTAAATATTGAAAATAAAAATTGAAATAAGTACTGAAAATAATTACTGAAGACCAGTGGTGTAATGGTTAGTTCATTGTACTGCCGTGCTACAGATCTGGGGTTCGATCCTTGGGCTGAGCAAGGTAGACTCTGTCTTTCATCTCTTCAGTGGATCCTTAACCCATTTATGCATAGTTCCCTTTTTTTGGGGACGGCATTTTCGCTTTCAGTGGAGAACGTTTTTTTTTCCCTAGCCTTTATTCACGAGTGTTGAACCCCAACTCCCCCAAATATTTTAACAATATCCAGTAGAATGTTGACATTTCAATTTTTATACATAATGATTTTAAAAGAAATCATCCCTTGTTCAAGAAGTTGACATCAGAAAATTTTCTATTATTGCTGGTAATAACAGAAATCGAAGAAAGTCGCAAAAATATCTGGCCACAAATGGGTTAATATATTCTTTATTTGTAATCGTTCTTAGCACTGCTCCTTAAAAGACATTCTAAATTTTTCAATTTTCTTCCACAATTTCGATTAATTTAATAGCTGTTCAAAACTTGAATGATTTCGTAAAAAAAGAAAAAAAAAAGGGGGTCAGCCTTAAAGTATCGGTTTTCAGGAGGAAACACAAATATTGGCAATTTCATCTACAAAAGACCTTTGCCCAGACATCACGAATGCATGCTTTGATCCTTCATGTTGGCCTTAATCTGTAGCTGTATTTATACAGGGTCTTCCAAAGAGGTTGTAACGGGCTTTAATTCTTTAGATATAAAATGGCTGTGTCAATTGAAAAAATGTTCAAAGTAGAGTCGGAAATAGGACTTTTCACCTAAATACTCGATTTCACTCGAGTAGCAGTTAACCCCAAAATACTCGAAATCACTCAAATAGCAGTTTTCACCGAAATAGTGCCAGTCACCGAAGTAGCAGTAATCACTCAAATCACAGAAATAACAATAGCAGTTTGTTTGTGTGTGTGTTAAGGCAAACCTGCACATTCGGTATCTGCCTAGGATGGGGGGTGCCTTGGTAGGTGGACTTTCTAAGGGGTTCTAACGCGTATTCACGTTACATCTGGAGAAAACCTACCAAAACTCCAGACCGTTAGATCGACAGCAGCGCGATGGTACCCGAACCCGGGACCTTCACACCTCGGCCGTCTACCATTTTCAGTGGCATAACCACTGCGCCGTGGTGAGGCCCAATAGCAGTTTAGACGAGACACGAATCACCAATAGCAGTTGGGGCAAGTGGATATCGGTGATCCGAGTAGCAGCTATCACAGTTTGAGCCCATCCCTAAAACAGACTCGCAATTCATTACAGACTTTTAGAGTAGTGATAAGATAAGGATTGTAAGATAAATTCTTTGGTGAGAAATCTAAAATCGCTCGAACCGTTTTACAACTTCCTACAGTTGAGAAAAAGAGTCGTATAACTGAGAGAAGCTTAACATTAATTGCCATAATGCGTGGACGGTACCAATTTAATTCGGCGTATAACAGAGAGAGTCGTGTAACTGAGAGTCACATAAGTGAGAGGTCGCTATTCTGTTTTTCATCCGTAGAACATGATTTTTCGTCACAGTAAAAAGGAGCACTCGGAACCTTTCAGTATTAACCCTTTAACGCGCAGTGTTCCCGCTCTGGGAACGCCAAACTCTGACGTTTTGACTGTTGCCAGTCACGAAGAATAGATTGGATTTCTATACAAAATAGTTGCGGGTGGCATAGCTCCACGAGAATCGTTAACTTTTTAGCACTTCATTTCCCGTAAAAAAATGGTCACGATTATTTTCAACAGGACTGACATCTGCTGACAAATGGAAGAATGCGAGAATAGCTCGATAGATTGTCCAATGCTGAAAAAAGGGCAGCCGTTGCCATCGTTCGACTTAACTACCAGCAAGATGGCGGACAATCGAAACGTTCATCGCGTGCCACAGATCTAGAGACCCTTTTTTGACGACAGCTGGCTGTGCGCGCACAGCTGTGGCAGAACTATGGCACGCGATGAACGTTTCGATCGTCCGCCATCTTGCTGGTAGTTAAGTCGACGATGGCAACGGCTTCCCTTTTTTCAGCATTGGGAAAGGGTTGCGCCTCAAAGGGTTAATGCCAAGAGTGTCCTCTGGTGTCCACTTCAGAATGAGAGCACGTGTCAGAGAACCAGTGAACGATTATTTTTAACAGCACTGACGTCTACTAAAAAATGGAAGAATGCGAGAACAGCTGAATAGATTGTCCAATGCTGAAAAAAGGGAAGCCGTTGCCATCGCTTGAGTTAAGTTGAGCGATGGCAACGGCTTCCCTTTTTTCAGCATTGGGAAAGGGTTGCGCCTCAATGGGTTAAACGTCTTTTGTATTTTCCGATCTTTGTGCTTCCCAGGAATTTTTGTATTTAATTTATTGATCATTGATTTGATTTAACTATTCATCTAGATTTACAGAAACATTGTGTTGAGGGCCAGCTTTTGTCAAAAAGGTCCTTTTGTCAAAAAAGGGTCTCTAGATCTGTAGAAAGTTCCAGTAAAGAGTCCACTTGTCAGGATGACTTTATTGCTTCTAGAACGTAGTCGAACAATCAGCTGTACAAGATTCACGAGCACAATCAAACAGTAATGTGCTTTAAATAGTCCGCTTAGATCTGAAGTTCTCGCATAAAATAAAGCACTTCCACAGGCAAAAATTCAGTGGAAATATACGAGAGATATCGCAACCAATCCCTCAAGACTCAGTAATAAATTATTTATATACAGCACTTTAAAATCAGCTTCGTAAACAAGCGCGAAAACACCGCTTCTATCACAGAGCAAAGCAAGCGTACTGTGGATCAGAGCTTGATCCACAGTGAACTGGGGCCTCAGAATGCTTGTCTTTAGAATCGACGCAGAAGCTACAAGAAGCTTCCAGAAAAGTCTATTTCTCGGAGATTCCACATAAAGTGGGAATTTTGATTACGTGATACAAGAGAAATGTTAGGTTATTATGTGATTTTAATACAGCAAAAGCAACTTTACAAGCCCCAATGGGAAAATTGCGCCAAATGACCAAAATGTTGCCACGCTGGGCGACTTTTGCCGAAATATCGCCAAGCTTTTCGACAAAAATAAGTCTCCAAAAGTGATGTTACTGAAAGCTTAGGACCAATATTTCTCGAGATTTCTAGAAACGCCATAGAAAAACAATGGGGGAACCGAAACGTCCGTATCTCCGATTCTAGTCGACCGATTTTGATGCAACAAAAGGCAAAAATTAATTATTTGAAACGTAGTACACGAATTTTAACCTATTGTAAACTCCAGAACGCCGGATTGCCCCGAAAATTCGTAACACTATAAACTTTAATAAAAAATTTTGTTTTGAATTAAATTCATTTAATTTACCTACTGAAGTGCACACACAAATTAAAAAACAACAACTACTTAATGCTAAAAAGTCCCCTAGAAGAAAGCACACCACCCTCTATAAGCGACCTATGTCAGTTCCTTGCCCGGACATTTTCTAAACGGGTTCACATATAAGACGGATTCGTACAACTCGGTGAAAAAATTCTGATATTGTTCGTATAAAACGTAAAAGACGCTCGTATAGCACGATAAAAAAGTGGAATAGATTCGAATTTCTGAAACATTTACTGAATTTCATTTAAAAAAATATTTTCTGTGTAACTATATTTATATGTACAAGTATGCAATTTCATAAATAACAGAGCAAACATTTCTTAGCTTTTTTTTTTTTTTTTTTTTTCACTATCATGTATTTATATTTCTCCGAGTGACCGCTTAATGATCTATTTTTCGAGAAATGGAGGCTAGTCACTCCCGAGAAATTTCACTGTCTTTGTGAGGGAATATATATATATATAACGACATAGTTACGCCAGTTCTTGGAATTTATCGCTTGATTTGTCATTTTACTACACTTCTTATCTCTTGTATCTAAAAAGAAGGGAAAAAACTCCTTTAAATTTTTAAAAATTTTTTTGCTGATATTCTGTAACGAATTATTTCAATGTAGGCGCTTCATTCCAACGTGAGGACGGAATTCTTTCCGTACATGCGTTTTGTATTTAGTAGGAGAAAAACATACCAGTGCATGACCTCCTGGCAACCTGTTTGAAGGTAACTAATAATAATATATTAACCCGAAATTAGATTTTCTTCTAGAGGGGAACCCCAGCTTGAGATAGCAGCAAGCACATAATAATATCTATTAGTACAGAATTTCGTAAAATATTTACTTTCCTATTCGGTTAATTTAATTTACTTACTGAGACGGAAAAAATAAAAAGGACTTGAATGTATTTGTGAGGGGAAAAATCGCCCTGTTTTAGAACGCGTATAGTAATAAAGCGGTACTCCGGTGATGCATCTAATCGATTGAGGGAGGGCCCCATCCGATGTACTTGGCACCGCCCTCAAGGATATACTGTTGGAATCAACTGTTTCAATTGTCGTCACTGTTTGGAATCAACTTGGTTTCAATTGTCCTTTTCCTACATTTCCTTATTTTTGTATGTTTAGAAAAAAAACTGCTCTCAGTTTATTTGATTTCCAATTTTTATTGCGGCTATTCTGGAACAAATTATTTCATAGTAGGCGTTTGTTTCCAAATTCAGGGCGGAACTCTTCCTACCCACCGCTGTATAAGTTCGCAAAAAACTTGCCAAAACATGACCACAAAAAAACTTGTGCTATGAGTCATTAATAATAATGAATAACCCGTAATAACATCTTTTTTCCTTGGAATTGCCATTTTCCAGTTGAAACTCTATCGTCAAGTTGAAACGTAAAACACAAATGGCGTCATTACTTTTATATAAAAAAAAAAAACAAAAAAAAACACCGAATTATTTATTATTTGTGTGTAATTAATTTGTGTGCTTTCAAGTCTTTGTGTGTAATTAAAAAATTCGATTTTATCTTAACATTTAAAATTCATCTAAGAAACATATACAAATTTAAAATTCGTGTAATTTAATTTAAATGTGCATAAATGACAGCAAATTTGTAAAGTGTATAAGAGTGTGCTGTAAAGTACTCTGTTTAGTTTTCGGACTCGTAGCCTAAAAGTCCAGTGTACATGGAAAGTGTAAGAGAAACAAAAGTTTAATTTAAAGTAATGTCCTCTTTCATGAAGAATGATAAAATTACCTCTAAGCCTTTCAGACCTGATTAAATAATTTCTAATTGAATATAATATTTTTTTTTTTTTTTTTTAGAGATTAAATTTGTAATGAAAAAAAAAGTGTGAAAAATCCTGAATGTTACACTTCCACGGCAATTTGATCTTACTTTATGTGCCCTAATAAGGACGTACATCGTGTACGATATTATCAATAATTTTTGTGTCCTCAATTGTGGACGCATGGTCTGAAAAGGTTAATTTAGAAAAACTTTCTTGGGTCCTACATTGCTACATCGTTATACATTGAATAATTATTTTGTGCAGTGCTTATCTGAAACAAATAATTAGCGTCTTACTGTCGCTTTTTACTTCTGCATCTTTAATTTCTTGCTGTTATAGAACTAATAAGGATGTTTAAGAGATGTGAAAGTGTAAATAGTTCAAATCGTTGACATCTATATGAAATGTTTTCAAGGAAACCATGTATATGTTATTTTAAAGTATATCACACCAGAAAATTAATGTACCATTTGCTTTTTGGCTATTGATGTAAAACTGCATATTTTGCTGTTCAGAACCGTCTCGCCACTCACCTGGAACGCAACAGTATTCTGAGTACCGCACAATCTGGCTTTCCTAGAAGCTCGCCTCAGTCACTACACTCAGCTCTCAGGGTAGTCGAACATCGGACTGAAGCCGTCCAAGCTAAAGACAGTGTGGCGATTGTCCTTTTCGAAATTTCAAAGGCATTCGAGCCGACGTGCCAGGCATTCAAAGCCTGGCACGTCGGACTCATTTACAATCTGTTCGGTATGAGCGTGCCAGACTCTCTTGTCCATCTCCTTTACAACTATCTACAGGGACGCAGCTATTCGGTCAGAATACAAGATGCTGTCTCGGACAACTTTCCCATCAAGAGTGGAGTGCCACAAGGTTCAATCCTAGGCCCAACCCTTTACAGTCTCTATGTAAACGACATACCCAGAAACCAAACCACTGATATTGCCTTGTATGCGGATGATACTGCTATCATCGGCAGAGCCAAGAACGCAAGAACGCTCCACACGAACCTCCAACACCACATTAACCAACTTGAGTTGTGGATGCGGAATTGGAAAATAAAGTTAAACCCATCCAAATGCAAGGCACTCTCCATTGGAAGGAAATTCCCACCCTCCCGTTTACATGTCGACAACACGGTACTGGAATGGGCTGATAGCGCACCATATCTTGGTGTCGAAATTGACAAACTGCTTACTTGGAAGAAGCACATAAACAGAACCAGAGGCAAGATGACCGGAGCCTTCCAGAGAATCTCCAGCCTCATATATACGCGCAAACTCAGCACACAGAACAAAGTGCTTTTATACAAAGCCATTGTTAGACCATTGGCCACATATGCTGCCCCGGTGTGGGCCTATGCGGCAAACACCCACATCAAAGCCCTAGTGGCAAAGGAAAGTAAATTTCTACGAACCATCCGTTACGGTCACCCACTACTTGCCAACAACATCATACTCAAAGACCTCTGTATGAAGACCCTCAAGCACCACTTACTGAAAATCTCCAAGAGATTCTACAGGAACATACGAAACGTTCCTAACGAAATTATTGCCACTCTACCAGATTATGAGCCGTCGGACCCACAGCATAGAAAACGCCCCAAGGCTGTTCTCCATGCCCTTCAAGATCAACCTTAAGCCCGTACACGCCACACACGTCGAGCAACCCTTCCTGTGAAGACCACCTATGGTGGGGGGAGGAAGGGTCGACATGCACACCCAACATCCAGAAAAATGACTTTCTGTACTGATACAGGCAGCTTCGCTGCTATCTACGCACATCCACAACAATAACATCCCTAACATTACATACTGGAGGTACGCGCGCTGCGCTGGCACTCCGAGAAGCTAGACCTCAGTCAGTCAGTCAGTCATATTTTGCTGTTCAGCATTTGACAACGCTTCTAGAACTACTGTCATGCTCATGCGTGATTCAGTTGCAAATGCCCAGGTGCCATCATCTCTGAGCTTTCATTCGAACTGTTTTCCAATAGCCTGTGTTTGTACACTTTCTACTTATGGTTCACAGCCAATGAATCGCTCCACCCCTCGAGGACAAAAAGCGGCAGGAGAAACACCACTATGAAAAGTCACGCCAGGGATGTTGGCGTGAATTAAAGCAGGCGCTATTCCGTAACTCACGGACGCTTATCTATTTATGTTTACTTTCCGAACATGTATCATGTAAGGAAAGTATTATAATCATGAAAAAATTCGACTTCGAGATTTTGATGCATTGACACGTTTTGAGGTCTTCTGAATTCATGTATGCTATTTTTACGAGATGTATGTGTGTATGCGAGTGAACACGATAGCTCCTAAACGGGGCATTCGATTCAGCTCAAATTGGGTATGTATGTTATAAACCACCATCGCAAGACCGGCATTGATTTTGATGTGTATAGGACTTATAGTTTTTCTACATGGCTACGAGAAAATTTCTTTTACATTATGGCCTATGGGGGGGAAATTCTTGAAAGTGCGCTAGCGTTTAAACGGTACATTCGATTGAGCTCAAATTGGGTATGTATGTTATAAACCATCGTTGCAAGACCGCTATTGATTTTGGTGTGTATAGGACTTATTTTTTATCTACAGGGCTACGACAAATATTTTTTTACATTATGGCGGAGGGAAATTCTTGAAATTGCGCTAGCGTTTAAACGGTCCATTCGATTGAGCTCAAACCGGATATATATGTTATAAACCCCCATCGTAAGACCGGTATTGATTTTGATGTGTATAGGACTTATTGTTTTTTCTACAGGGCTGTGACAAAGATTTCTTTTACATTATGGCCTATGGGGAGAAATTCTTGAAAGTGCGCTAGCGTTTAAACGGCGCATTTGATTGAGCTTCAATTAGGTACACATGTTTAAATTATTCAGCGATTAAAATTTATTTACATGCTTGGTGATGATCATAATCGTAAGGGTTCGGAAAGTCGAGTGGAGTCACTCCAGATTTTTAGCACTCGGGTGCTACTTCTTTCAAGCACGGGATTTTTATCTACGTGGTGCGCCGTGGTCACTTTTCCGTTTGATTCTTGTTTTCTTCAGAGTGATATGATATTGCTAACGGAAACATGGACTATCCCTTCAGATGATTTTCAAATACCAGGATTCACTTGGGTCGAACGGATAGACTGTGGTTTCCAAAACAGAAAGCCATCTGGAGTTACGATTTTTTTTTAGAGGAAAATAGTATAAGCAAACAAAATTTGCTAAAATATAGGTAGAAGGGCCAAAAAAGTTATCTTTCCCCGGGTGCCAGTTTTGTTCTCTACTGGCCACTGGCCGGAGGCTCACCGAATGCTCTCGAATACTTATGGGAAGGCCGTTGACAGTGAAATAACATGTCGTGAGTAGTTTCGACGCATGAAGAACGGTGATATTTCTCGTCGAAGATCTGCACAGCGGTGAAAGCAGTGGCGGCTCCTGCATTTGAGCACATGAGCACGTGAACGCCCAGAGGAAAAACTAAAAAGTAAACACATTAACTAATTAAATTAAAAAAGAAATATTAGGCACACTTCTAGATTTTTGTGAATATAAAACGTGAGTTTTACTCTCTCCCACCTCCCACTTTTATTAAATGGACTTAGTATCGTTAACGCCCTGTATCGTAGGTTACTACAGCATAGTATTTCGTCGCTCGCACGCACGTTCGATCGGCCAAATGGCTTCCTGAACCGGTCTCTAAGAAAAGACGCGGAGAGAGGTATGGGAGAAGTAAGGAGCTGCTGATATCACTCCGTTCGCACAATTTTACTGTGCTCATGGACGGTATTTTTGCCGTTATCTCTTCCAGATTCTCCCCTGGTTTCTAATGTTCGGTTAATTCGTTTACTTTTTTTAATTTTCTTATTATTTTCTTTATTTTTATGATTTTTCACTAGAGTATTTTTTACGAACTAGTGTAAATAATAGATTGGAGTAAAATAAGTGTTTCGGAGCTGAAGCAATTACATTTTTCAATATTATCCTTTAAAAAAAAATTGAAATAAAAAACCAAGACAACACTTTTGATATATCTTATCTTCGTGACGAATGTAAGACCAACGATTACTTGTTTTCTTTAGTTGTATGCATTGTTTCCCTTTAATTGCTGGAAATTCAAATATATTTTAACCTGTAAGGTGCTTCGTATCTGCATATTTCATTTTCGAATTTCATTTTGTGAACCGCCATTTAAATAACCCACGAGCCGCATTAGGTGGAAGAGAGAACACTACTTTGTATTGATTTCATGGATTTATTGGGGCGAGCCACTTCTGCCCGAATGCACCATTTTTACAGCATTTCGTACCAACCCCGAATCCAGATTAGATCGATAGTGGCAGCATCTACCAAGAATGTTGATTCTACCGAAAACTCCCAACGAGTTCGTTTCTATTTCATTCAGGAGCCGATAGATGGCAGCTCTATCCATCGTTAGCGGGGGGGGGCGGCTTCTTAATTTTGAAGCAAGAACTAAGCGGAAGATCAAGGCTTAGTATTGCCACTCCCCAGAGTTGCAGCTTTGCATATGATCTTGGATTGCGACCACGACATATTTAATGTGCCCATCTAGCCATTAGCCCAGGCAGCACAGCAAACTTGCAGCAAGCTTGATTTATCAAGTCAATAAACTTGAATTAAGCTTGAAAATTTCAAGCGTGTAAGCTTAATGCAAGCTTGAATCAAGCGTTCAAGTTTACATTTGCCCAGTTTGCATTAAGCTTGACATAGCAAGTTTGAATCAAGCTTGACATAGCAAGCTTAATTTCAAGCTTAAAAGATATTTCTAAAAAAAAATTCTTAAAAACACGGGGCGCCCGTCGGCGAACTCGCCCCACATATTTTATTTTTCCACGCATTTTCCGCTCTCTGCTGAAATTTCAAGTTAATTTAATCTGCTTCCATCAAGCGTTCGCGGATGGAATAGAACCCGAGACCTAAGGGCTGGGAGGCCAGCGTTCTAACCGTTCCGCCAATCTGCCTCGGGCTGGGACGACCAAAGTTTGAAGTGACTGTCATGGTTGTCAGGCCGTTTTCTGGCGAGATCGATCAGTGCCCAATGCCGATTTCTTTCTTTTATTTTTCCATGGGATGAATCAAAATTAAAATAATGTTATGTGTGATTTATAGACTCTACTAATAGGGAAATAAGCATAATATAAATTTAAAAGCATCACACGTTTTAAAACTTTCAATATCGAGACACTCATGTTGGGCAATACTGGCCAAAATCGAGACAAACGACTGATTTTAAAATCAATATCGTAGTATAATTGTATTTTATTTTGAAGAATTTCTATATTTGGAAATATAGAATTTTTTTTTTTTAAATATTCTATGGTCAAGTGCATTTATGACTGATTAATTATTTTGTGGAGGCCGGATTACGCCTCATTCTACCACCCATAAAGTAAAGTATATAAACTAACTAAATTGTGTTAATTATATTACAATTTATTTTTAGGGTTAATTAATTAGTTAATGGAATTACTAATGTTAATTAGATGTTAATGAAACTAAAACTCCACTCGTGTTACACTTCAAAGGGGCTTATCCCATTCATTCCTTCCCCTTGCGTGTTCTAATGTCCAGTTTTTGTGCGATAATAAAATAAAACACAACTTTTACGAACTTTTCTTTATTTAATCTGAGCCAATTTGAGAAAAGGCTAGACTTTTCAATGTCCATTCTCCTTCTCGCCTACAGCGACAGATGGCGCCATCACCGCACGCTCTCCCTTTCAAGCAATAATCAAGCTGTATTCAAGCTTGACAGTTCAAATGACTTCTCCAAGCTTGCTTCAAGATTAAAATGAATTGAACTGTCAAGCTTGTATTAATACGTCAAATTCAAAGAAATGTCAAGCTTGATTTAAGCTTATGTGCTGTCTGGGAGAGAGCACGATGGTCTTTGGTTTGAGTCCCAGGATTGAAATGGTAGCGCTTCGGCCATGAGAATGAACAGAAATATTTCATACTAATTTATCTGCGAACAGCCACGAATTCATTATAAAAAGTTTTCATTTTTCATTTTAATTTTTTTATAATTCACACTTTTAATTATTTTATTAAAATAAATCTAGACTAGGAAATGATTCATTGGATGGGTTCGATTTTTTCAGCTACTAAGACAATAACGTAAGTATGTGAATATATTTATAAATTGTATATTTCTGTCAATTCTTCATTTTTAGCAACTAATATAGCATAGTATATTATTCTGAAAATCATGATTATAATTTTCATATTTCTGTAAGTTATTGTATTAATTATGAATATTAAAGTTAAACTTCATTGTGCTTAAAATCTTACTTTTTTCTACTTTTCTCTGTTGAAAAGAAGTCCTAGCTAAATGAAATGTCAAATGAACGGATTTCGGTATTGAGATTTACTGATCCCGAAATCCCGCAAGACGAAAAACAGTGCGGGATTGCATTCCCTACTGGTGACTAGCATGGTCAGCTGCTGATTGTGCTTCAGTTCAAACTAAGTTGACGATTCGGAAACTTGTTCACCAAGTCAGGTATAGCAGACGACAAAATGACGTTTAGTCACGTGTTTGCATACCATCTATACGCTTTGCGGTAGGCTCTATTGTTGGGATATCGCCTTTCTCACCCACCCACAGACCTCAAAATACGTATAGACTGGACACCCCTATGTTTTCGCTGTGACTAAATTGATCGGGAGTAGTGGGAGCGGCTGAGAGCTGGCAGACGGTCTCGAAGATGGTTTACAAGTTTATGAACAAAAGATCGGTACTCTTTCGCTTCGGAGAAAAGGGAAAGCCCAGCGACCACCCCCCCCGAAGGAAGTGGGGTGAATTCTCCAATCGCCATCTTCGGGATCCTCCTATTACTCCCGATGATTTTAGTCACAGCGAAAGCATAGGGGTGTCCGGTCTATGATTGTGTCTGGGTCTGTGCTCCCACCCTAGATTCCCCGGATGTTTTTCTTGTTTCAAACCGCTTTCCGATCAGCTCCCCCGGTGGGTGAACCCCGTCTCTTGATATTTTCATTCTTTGGTCGAACCCGGACCCTGACTACGCCCATGGCTATTTTAGTATTAAAGTGTCTGAAAGTCTGATATGATCCCCCTCCCCCTTACAGGTAAATGAGAGAGTCCCCGCTTCCCTCCTCCCGAAAAGTATTCTTCCACGATTCTCTCACAAACAAATCCGCCTCATCGAAACATGAATGAATTCATCACCTGATCATAGACACGGCGATCTCTAAACAGATTTTGTTCAGGCACATTCACACACAGACACAGAAATTTATTCTCGGAAACGTGGTGATGCAAATCTCATCTTTCGACATGCTTTTAGACTGTGCGAGGAATGCCGCATAAATCTATGAAATCCATTGAAGGCTGCTAATGGATTCCGCTGGCGTCATTTCGGAGAAACGTAGATGATATGACAAGTAGACACGCATATTTCTCGTACAGGCAGAAGAGAAAATGCTCCACCGGGAGCGTTATCAAAGGCGTGCGTTCTTCAATAGGGGTTCGCATATCAGTCGGAATAAACTAATGCATTTCCGCCAGTCAATAATTTTATTAAGACGCATTGTTACTAAACAGAATAGTCGGGAACAGAGAGCTTAAAATGAGCTTCGCACGCGTATAGTATTTTAGAGGCATTTTGATATTGCAGGTCTAGGTTTGGCAGTTTTATATCAGGTTGTAACGAAAGTTTTCCGCCATATCTGCCTGAAAAACTAACTTCTAACTTAGATAACTGATTTTGAACTTTCGGTACCAAACCTGCACAGTGTCACATGATACAACAATAGTACTTAAAGCTGTACTCATAATTTGTTGATATTATGTAGCTGACTTTTTGCAACATAAATGGAAGTAAATGATGGTTCTAATCCTCTCTAGAGTGATAGTTCCATTTGGGACACCTTATACTTAATGATAACTATATTTTTTTACAGATTTCACAACACAGTGTTATAAAGTAAGCCTCTTTCTTTCAAATGCCAAAAATCGTTTGACAAAATTTGAGCAAATACGCCAACGCGAACTGTGTGCTGACGATGTTTGCGGTGGCGGGAAACTTTCGTTACAACCTAATACTACCTCATTCCCATGCGAAGAACGGGAATGGACTCCTTGATTAGTTGATTAGACTACTGAGAGTGGATCAACTGACCATGTTTTATTTCTTGACATCTGCACAACCGTGCAACGCAGCTAGTTACAAATAAGATTTTTGTGTTATAACGTTTCATAATTTCATCAACACTTGGGCTTTTAAAATTATCTCTTTTCAATTTGTAAGATGATTTCGATTTAATGAGACTTTTTTATTCTAGTTAAATTAAAAGCTGAAACGAGTGGAGTTAAACTTTTTTTATGATTATAATCAGACAATCCGTATTTAACATGCATGGACACCATTAGTAATTCTCTCTTTTTTATTCACGCATTCCTACTTTACAACATCTTTACGTTTCTTCATTTAAAAGAAAGAAAAAAAAAGAAAATCGAAAATATAAAAGTTATAATAATCGATATATAATAAAAATTCACAAATAAAATAACCATATACAATGATTGCTTTCGCAGAATTAAAAAGAAAGAGCCTTATCTTTGTAAAGCGTGAAACAATGAATTTAATTTTCTTTGTACTTCTTTTCCAGCATCTAATTATGCACTACATTAATTAATTTGATGGAATAAATTAAACAAAAAATATTTCTAATATTACTGTGAATTAAAATTCAAACAGATGGAAAATATTAAATTATTCAGAAGTTCATTAAACCTTTAACGCGCATTGTTCCTGCTCTGGGAACACCAAACTCTGACGTTTTGACTGTTGCCAGTCACGAAGAATCGATTTGATTTCTATAAAAATAGTTTCGGGTGACATAGCTCCACGAGAACCCTTTACTTTTTAGCACGTCATTTCCCGCAAAAAATTTGTCACGATTATTTTTAACAACACTGACATCTGCTGAAAAATGGAAGAATGCCAGAACAACTGGATAGATTGCCCAATGCTGAAAAAAGGGCATCCGCTGCCATCGCTCGACTTAACTACCAGCAAGATGGCGGACGATCGAAACGTTCATCGCGGGCCACAGATCTAGAGGCCCTATTCTGACGACAGTTTAAAAGTTTACTAAAGTTTAAAAAGAAAATAAAAATCCCTCCGGGAGCACATACACACATCGTCTCTCTAACAGTATTTTGAAAATATTTAAACATACCAAACGAAATTGTTCATGAATTCCAATACTGTGACGACTGACTCAAAGAATAGGACACGTCCGAAGGCGGGGCTTTTCCGTTTACAACCACCCTGACTTACACCAATGTATCGATCCATACCACAACTGAAATCTGTACAGAAACCAATTGCCCGTCACGCTTGGGGACTTTTGTACTACATGGCAAATAAAGACAAACGCTGAACTGCACGCTGGAGGTAGAGCTTCTAGTCTAGGAACTCCAATAACTCCCCCCATGGTTGTGAGTACGGCTAGTACCACACGATTATTTTCAAATTTCAAATTGTAATATACTTAAAGAAATTTTGTCAGAAGAAAAAGACTGCGCAGCTCAGCGATTCGATCCATCAAGCATTCCATGTACCTAAATTCGAAGTTGGCACTGACATCTTTGCTGGGGAGAAAGTCCCCAAAAAGAGAATTTTAATAATCAAAATTTTGACTAAATACACAAAACTGCTATTTAGATTTACGCTCCTCAAATTAAACGTTACTGGACGAAAAGTGCACGCACTATTTATAATACCATTTGTAAATGTTCTACACACTGATTTCTTAAAAAGAAATCACAACACTGGTTGAACTTTATCACTTTGAGGGAGGACGACCCCCCTCCCAATGAATTTATTAAGGACCGCAGCGGTATGCTTACGTCACTGCATGATAGTGTTCAACTACGGGAGTAGGGGAGCTGAATTAAACTTTTTAAAATACATGTAAAGAAAGTGATGCCGTATAACGGAAAAACAAAAAGGATATATAAAATACTCCATTTTAATTTTTATCAGTTATTCTGAACTATTTGTTATAGATAAATGTGACCACCACTAATTTGGTACATATTTTTTATCAATTAATAAATACAAAATTTTGCTCAATGGACATGATGGTATAAACTACAATAATGGCGTTAAGTTTACTTCAAAGCTTTTGTGTTGTCATGCTAGGTATTCCCAAAACACGTGGAGAGGATTACGAGGGAGTTATACACTGATTGACTGAAGTAAACTTTTTCGGAGCACCTGCGCGCTTACCTCCGATGTGTTGTGTGTGGTATGTTTTGTGTTTTGTGTTGGATGTATGTAGTTGCGGCGAGGCCGCAGTAATTCAGACAGACAGTCAAGAACAAGATTAGATTTCTTTTTTTTTCAAAAAAATGCAGTGGGTGCCTGCCTGTCCTCCCTCCACCAATAATGGTGAACTTCCACGAACAGGTTACTAGGCTGCGTGGTGGATGTTAAGTCTGCAGGGCATGGAGCGCTTTAGGCCGTCTTCGAAACGCTGGGAATTATACAGGGGGTCACGTAACTACTAGAACAAAATTTAAAGGGAGATAAGAATCAGAAACACAAAGTAATGTGGTGTCACGTAAAAAACGTCGTTTTCACTTACCTGATGATAAATACATTGGGAAAAGTGTTGTAACATTCGTATAATTTCTTGTCCAAGTTTGGTTAACAATGGGCTTGCTCGAAAAATTTCATCCACGAAATGAAATAGAATTCTCAAAACTATCAATTTTGGTCACGTGGTTTCTGTGAAAGTTACATTACTTTTTGGTGAAAAATGACCGGAAAGTTCACTACTATTTCAGCACTGGCTCTAAAGTGATTATTACAAGTTACATGAAAACGACGTTCCGGACCTCACATTACGATGTGATTCATATTCCTCATTACGTGTTCTAAGACGTGGACACAATGCATCTACTATCTGGCAGTACAGAGAGTAAAAGAATGTCTTTCTTTTGGTACCAAAAGCGTTTAAATCCAATTGTTAGTTCGTGTGTCACTCAAGAGATCAAGCTGCCTGTCTTGTTAATTTGTGTTGAATACCCAAACGTTTTTCTATATTTTTCCTTAAACATTGCTACCTCTTTTTTGTAAACTAAACAATTCGATTCCTTTGATCTCGCAGAAAAAAAAATCTGCACCCAGAGTGAACGCCCAGTGAGACACCGAACATCTCCCTCGAGGTGCTGAATATTCTTTGTATCTTGTATCTTGCGCCCGTAGAAAATGTTGTGCAGAGAATGCATGTTTTAGTCTCTGAGGACGGAGGTTATACTGAATGTGGTCGAATACCGCAAACACCTCAATCGGAAACTTTTAGAACTATTATTTTTTACTTCCACGGAATCTTACTTCCCATGTCATCGTTAGTCTCCGTACCAAATTTAGTTCCATTTAGGTGTTAGGTCGAGCTGCAGATGCTTTTAAATTGTGTCAGGTCCCATAATGACCGAGTGGATAAAACAATGAACATGGTAGACGGATGAAGTGCCAAGGTCCCGGCTTCGGGCCCAACGGCGGCTGTCTATCTAACGGTCTGGAGTTTTGGATGTTTTCCTCCATATTTAACGCGAATCAGTGTGAAAACACCCTTAAAATGTCCTCTGCTCAAGGTATCCCCTGTAGACAGATGCCCCTCGTATAGATTTACCATAAGACAAACACTTGAGTAGTGTCAGTTTTTAAAAAATCCCTCTGTATTTAACCGTCCATTTTTTTTAAAATCAAAGACAAAACGAAAGTGATTTTAAAGAGAGAAGAGAGAGGCCTCTCTTTAAAATCACTCAGTAAAATTTATGTATTGGTTATCAAACAACGAATTTTTACTTTTACCACGCATTTTGAAAATACTCTTTATTATGGGAATAATGACATCATTAATTCATGTTTTGCCACAAACGAAGTACAACCACTATTTCTGTACGGCTGTGCTCTACGAGTAAATGTTCAAATTTGGGTGGAATGAACGTTCTACACACGGAATACAAAATCATGAAAAGCGACTGATAAATGTCAGTTGCTTGTAATTCCAAATTCAGCTTAGAATTCTGTTTTATAAGGATGTTGTTGGGCTGATTTAGTCTGCCAAGCTGTTTTGCAGCGGAACGGTGAACGTTTGGTAATTAGACCGTTGCCCGCTGAGGGGGGAGGCATTGATTGTTTCAATTTTAGATTGTTTGGAATTAATAATTTCATTTTAAACATGCCTTCAAAATAATGTTTAGCTGTATTAAAAAAAAAAAAAGAATATAACGCGATTGAACATTTTAAATCACTAGAACGCTCAATCAATGAGAACCCTTAACTAGTCTCTTTACAAAGAGTCGGTTCCATCGGAGGGTAATAGGAGGCACTGAAACCCGAAGTGTGTAGTTGCTTGCATCCAGTTTATTCCGTTTTTTGTTCTGCTTCCAGTCACTACCGAAAACAACGCTTCACACAGCTAGGTTGTCGGAAATGCAAAAGGGATTTAAGTGACTGCAATTTTGATTCATAATCTTGAAATCGTTAATAAAGAATAAACTAATTTAAAATAGCTAAAAGATTTCTTCTGATAAATTAGAAGAAACCAGACAAAGTTGAAAACTAGAGATGGCCAATGATTCGATGAGTCGAATCAGTGATTCGAATCTTGGTACTGAGTGGCTCAGTCTTTACACTCACTCTCTACTGATTCGAATCTCAAGCCCTCAAGGGAAATACATTCCAAGTGCGAAGGGAAGAAAAACTTATTTTCCCTTTGCCGTTCCCAGGGATTTTCCCTTACTCTTTCAACTCTTTTCGACTCTTTACGACTCCTTTCGGCTCTTTTCGACTCTTTACGACTCTGAGTCGATAGATGATTTGAAACAGTAAATGAGTGGGTGTGGGTGAGTTGGTCACTGAGTTGGTGCAGCAACGAATCTTTACTGATTCAGTGTTTCGCTCTGTTTCGGTGATTGTATACTATCGTTGAGATTCGTTAGTTTTTCGAATCTTCTATCGACTCAGAGTCGAAAGGAGCCGAAAAGAGTTGAAAGGATGTTTCATTTAATTGGAGGGGTTTTTTCGAATCTTCTATCGACTCAGAGTCGAAAGGAGTCGAAAAGAGTTGAAAGGATGTTTCATTTAATTGAAGTTTTTTTTTCGAATCTTTGGTGTTTCATTTCTTGGTTGGTGGTCGGATTTTAAAGTTTTATCTGTCTGTGGGTGTGGAGTGGGTCGAACATCGTTTGCTTTTGGCGGGGGGCATAGGCGTTACTTCCTAAGGGCAAGAGGGGTCAATCTCCCCCCCGAAAAAAAAATTAAGAAAATCCCTCCTTCCAACTTGTCTGACTGATTTAATATTTGTTTAAAATTTAATGAAACATCCCTTTTCTACTTTTAACTTCAATATATGTCCCCCTGCCCCCACCCTCCAAAAAAAAAAAAAAAAAAAAAAAAAAACCGTTAAGTTTACATGGTGGCGGATTTTCATGTGAAGGGAAATAGAATGAAATAAAGTTAGGATTGTGCTTGTCACTTTTAATGAAGGATACAGGGGCGGTATTAAGCACTCTCACAAAAGGACTCTGTAGTAAGCAAAATAACATTTCGCTTTATTGCAGCAGATTTCGTTTTTTTTTTTTTTTACCTTGTTTTTCGTTTAAGGGGAATGATTTTATTTTCTTTCGTAATTCAGAGAAATACAAAATAGGGCCTAAAGCAGTGGCGTAGTTAGTGTTATTGACAGTGGCGTAGCCAGGATTTTATTTCGGGGTGGGCTGGGTATCAAATTTAAAGATAAAGTTCAATTGTAAGCTAAGTAAAGGGTCCCATTTTTTTTGGGGGGGGGGCAGCAGCCCCTCAGTAGGACCTGGGCCAAAAAT
>JAWZYV010018093.1:0-28855 GCA_038373885.1 Cheiracanthium punctorium
GTATACTGGGAAGGCTGTGTGTCCCGCAAGTCAATGAGAAAATGGAATGTCCGTTTTCGCCAAGGAACTGGCGAAGTTCAAGTGGGAGACGTTGGACCATCCGCCCTACAGTCCGGACATGTCGTGCTGCGATTTCCATGTGTTGGTTCCACTGAAGAAACCACCTGAAAGGGAAGCGCTTCAACTCGGTCGACGTACTCAAGGACGCTGTGACGGACTGGGTCTCGTCACGGCCACAGGAATTCTGGCAACAAGGAATCCTGCGGCTTGTTCGTCAGTGGGATCGTTGTGCTCAGGCCTATGGTGTCTATTTTGAATAAAGTCTACATTTGTACCCACCGTGTTGTTTCGTACCTTTTCATTTCATCACCCCTTGTAGTTAGTAGGATGATGCGCTTTAAAGAATAACTTCCCATAGAGCGCAATGTATTGGGACTAGTTTGAGTGCTCCTGTAAAAAAAAATCTATAAATGCTACATAGATCCTTTACAATAGGGTACATGTTACTGCAGATAAGAATAGCATATATAGATTTCGTAGAAATCTATGCCTATTGACGCGAGTTATATCAAGGACGGACAGACAAACAGAAATCTTAAGCACCTTTCTACCTTGTTGGAAAGTGTCAAAAAAGCTCTTGAGGGGGAAAGACGAAAACTTTCAAGGTAAAGGCGTGGGGCCCGTAGCATTTGCTACATCTGCTATATTGTTAATCCGGCACTGACTGGATTAATTTGCAATCAATTGCATGCCTTAAAAAAGCTTTCTCTAATTGGAAATAAAGTGCTAGTCGAGAGTTTAAAAAATGTGAAACTCACTGTCGTTGTTTCTGATGACCTCTGGGCAACAACAAAGCAATGCCATATCCCCCTTCTGTTTTCATTGCTCTTTAAAACAAGCAATTCTCTGATCCAGACTCACATTCATTACATAATCAGCTTCAGCTGCCAAAGAGAGAAGGACTGCAGATAGCGGGAGCCTCCATTCTCAGGGAAAGGAAAGATATCTGTGTTCACCTTGGCAGCATACAGAGTCAGCTCTATGACAGACTATTGGAATAGAAAGAAGTTTCTTACATTATTATTTCTTTGTTTTATAAGATTCACCTTTGCAAATGTAAACATTGATTTGACTTACATTAAATTAGACACCGTGAATATTTGAAAATGAAAATCATAAGATTCCTAAATAGTTGTAAATGTTTTAAAATAGTTTGTGGGAAGAGGGAAGAATCTGAATTTTTCTGGTTAGCTCAATGTCCAAATAACCAATAGTTTAATGTATGTATTTCATTTTTTTATCATTGTAAATTAAAAATTTTGTGTGATCAATTTAAGAGTGCCGATCGGTTTTTCTTACTGCCCTTAAATCTGATGAAGACTGAAATATAATTGAAGCTTAAGTGTGGGAGATGATTTCCAGCACCATTGGGCTGTTACAACTCTATTTATGAGGTAAAACAGAACTAGAGATGCATAATGTTACTTAATCCTGTGATAAATTTTATTTTAATTTAATTCAAATATATAATTTTATTCAAATATTATAATTTAATTCAAATTTGTTACTTTGTCATTCCTTTCAGCAAATGTTGAAAATGTTTGCTTGCAGATTGGGTTTCTTAGAGAATTCCTGCAAACATTGATGAAATAAAACAAATCATAGCTGAAGAAATTTTGTTAATACTAACACCAACCAATGTTGTTAGTTTGTCAAAAAACATGGTTCAACATGTTATGTTTGCGTTCAGAATGGTGGCGAACATTTTCAACCTTTGCTGTAAAGAATGATAATGTAAAAAATTTGAATTAAACTATGTTTTACAAAAATAAAATTATAATAGGATTAAGCAACATTGTGCATCTGCATTTTTTTAAAACTTCACAAATAAAGTTGCAACAGTCCAACAGTGTTGGAAATTGTCTTTAACTCTTAAACAAGGTTCAAACAATTATACTTCCATGTATAGTCACAACATCCGTCAGATTTAAAGGTTATAAGAACCAACAGGTACTCTTTTAAATTGATCTCATTGAATATAGTATAGGTTTGTTTTTAATTATTTTCATGACATTTAATTTTAACAAGAAAATACTGATCAATTTCTATACTTAAGCTTATTTTTACCATTTGTCTACCCTTTCCCCAAATACATTTTGATTTTCCTTGAAGATTGAGAAAGTGCTTTTTGCAGTATTTTACAGTAGTTTGTATTACTGTTACAACAGTGGCACTGGTGTTAAAAGTTAGAGTGTTTTAAAAGTATGATGTGCTGTTTGGTATTAAATATGCATTAAAAATCTTTTCTAATGTTTAGATTTGGTGTGCTGAATCTTGTCCCTGCATTATTTTCAAAGACATCTAGAGATGCTGTTGCAGAAGTTAGTATTAAAATGATACATTTTTATTTTTTATTTATGTTGCATTTTTTGTTACATTAAATTAATTTAAATTTGACAAAATAATTTTTTGGTAAATTAATGAAAATAGAATATTGCATATTTAAGCTTTAAATTTAGTTATCCAATATCCTTAATTTTAAATATTTCACTATGTCCAGTTAATGATTTTTTAGCAAACATACACATAAAATAATAAATTACTCAAGTTTACATGTTTGACTTGATGCAGCATAATACTGAGTGCTTAAATTTATAGGTCTCTAGAACTCAAAAGTCAAAATGTTTGGAATTAAATTTGAAAAACATTAATTGGTTTAATATAAATAACAATAAGGTTAGTTTTATTACTGTATATTACTAAACTAGTAAACAGAAGTTAAATATATGAATAGGTTAGTTAATCAGCAAATAATTACCAGTGCACTTGGGGCATTTCTCTTAATGTGTATAATTTATGTACAATCCAAATTTAATGCTTGTGAAACTGCCGGAGACAGTTAGTAATATGTAACATAGTGTTTTAGCATAAACACTGAAATTACTCTAATGGATTTCTGCTATTTTTTAATTTTTTTTTTTTTTTTTTTTTTTTTTTTTGATTCCATAGGCCAAAGCAGCAAATCTTGGTGGAGACTTGAAAGGAGATTATTACCAAGTCGGTGGTACTCTGGTTGTATCAAAAGGTATGCTCCCTTTTCATGCTGTCTATTACTACCATAGTATTATCTTCTAAATCCTCATAATAGAAAACTTGGTTGTGTCTGTAATTTTTTCCTCCAACAATTCTGCAGGAATATTAAAAGCTCAATGTTCACCATTTATTTTTATTTTAGCATAATTTATCTGGCATTTATTGAAACTATGAGTTAATGCACTTACGATATTCAGAGATCATTTAAGATGTTTAGACTTTTCAGAATGAGAAATGCAGAAAAAGCATTTAAATGGATAATTTTTCTACATTAAAAAAGGGCTATTGAATAATTAATTCTGGTTTATCAGGGAATAATTTTATTGGTTGTTGATTATGCATTACACCACCAACATCATGCATTATAAATGCATTGATGTTGGTGAATCCAGTAAAGTTTTAAGAGACGGGTGATAATGTTATGATTTCAATTCTAAGTAAAGTTTAATTAATTAATAGCCTACTTAATTAAAAATCCTAACCTTAATTAGTGAATTTTAAATCAAGTAAAATTAAAATTTCTAAACAATTTGTTTATTAAGATGGTTTTGTTTTGTCACCATACACCAGTATTCATAAAGGAAGTAAAATAATAATGAAGTGTTTAAAATTTATTAAGGTATATGTTGAATTACTATTGATGACTCATGGCTGACTCATTTTTATTTATTTGTTTACTTGTTCTATATTTTGGCGCCAAACATCTAAAAGATCGTTATTCTGGCGATCGTGTTGCCATCTTTGTGTAAGGTAACTATACATATTGTTCAAGTAATTAAAATAATTTGTAAAACAATTTTCTTTTAAATTTTAAATTTATGAAAATATGTTTTGTGAGAGCTGACATCATTCAGAGGGTTGGTAATAAATTTTTAGAGCTGACAATAAGAGTTTCATAAAAATGTTTGTTTTGAAATTGGTAATTTTCCTTAGAAAAAATTAAGTGGTTGTAATTACAGTTAAGTTTTTTTTTTTTTCTTTCACTATAATTATCTTTTCTGGAATTCTCTAACCTTCTTTCTAATTTTTTAATAACATCCAATAACTACGTGCATCGATACCAATACTTCGATTCAATATATCAAAGAAGAAAACAACAATGGCGCAAGGATATGGAGATCGGCACCCAAGCTTTTTCAAATTTTTAAATCAAAAATAGAATTTCTACAATAGTTACAACGATAAGAACAACTTTCACATTTTTCATCTTCGTAAAAAATTAAGTTTCAACGCTCATCGATAATAAATCTACAAGTTTTCATTAATAATAATTGTATCTTCGACCGAACTACTTTACGAGCGGAAAGCGCCAACAAAAGAAGTAAAAAGGTGACTTAAGCCGGAGGAAGCGTGGGTTGACACATTCTGGTGGTTGGCGTGATCGACGGAAGTTTGTGTCCCGCTAGCTGCCTTGCTAAAGAAAAAGAAATGGCGCTGGCAAGAAATGAGTGTCAGTTGCTGGAGTTCTTGAAGATGACGACCTGATGAAAAAGATCTCGATGGGGGCCCCCTCTCTTCAATCAACGATAAGTTTCTATCTTTCTCTCTTTCTTTTTAATTAAATTTTTTTTTTATTTCTTTTTTTTTGTGCACAAGCGTTAGGTAAATTTTTAAGAAAAAAGTCAGCTCGGGGTAAGGGAAAATGTTGTGTAGTAAAGTTATAGTGTTTTCATGTTTTTCACGATATTATCTAGTTTAATTGTCTGATGTAAAAGATTTAAAGGTTTAATTAAATAAATGTAATTGTTTAAGTAAAAATGGCTCCTCTTCATTTATCTCACTTCGTGTGAATTTATTTCGGCAGTTCTCTTTCAGGTTTTAATCTTTTTTTATTTAGCCATAATTTATTCGCACATATGCCGAGAACCTGGTTGGTATATTGCGGTCACAACACTTTCTAAAACTAAGCATTTATTTTCTAAGTGTGAAATATGAAAATGATAGTTGAATAAAAAATTTAAATAGTAAATCTTTGAGTCAGGACAAAGTTAAATGAATGATAAAAAGAGCAGATGCAACAATAAGCATGATGAAGCATATTATCAGTGATGGGTTACTCTTTCGTTTTACTCATTCATTTTTAATGTTGAACCCATAATTAACCTGTATTTTTTCGTCATTTAAAAAGATGCAGTGTATAAGACCAGCGGTAGCCCTAGGGCTGGACAAACTGGACCCATGTCTAGGGCGGCGAATTTTAAAGGTAGCATTTTGGCTCGAATTTGAAAAATACCTTTTTTGTTAGCAAAAGAATTATTAGAAAGTATTCCGAAGAATATCATTCTATATATAACTTTACTAGCTGATGTACCCATCCGTCATTAGTATGTTATATAGATTTACAAAAAGCGCGAAATTTTGTTTGCATTTCAGGAGTACAAAAAATGAAATTAGCCTACTGGCAGAAATATAAAAAGCAAATTTATAACTCTTGTGTAGCGTTCAAAGATTATGGGTTAGAGAGCAACAAATTACTGAGACAAACTGTCAATAGAGAAAATATTTTACATTCAAAATTAATGTTTACTTTTAGAGGATGAGCTTTCTACATCAAGAAGTCATTTAAAGTTGCAAAAGAAGATGCTAGTAATGAATATTGAACTAAAAGAGAATATCTGGAAAATGTCTTGTAATAGCAAGTAACCTATATTTAACACTGCAATGTTTCATTTTATTATATTTTGATGATTTTACTTGATGTGCGAAAAACTTTATCAAAGTTTATGTCATACCTCAAAAATAATTCATATTTGTAGAAAATTAAAAACCTGTAATTTTAATTTACTAACCACCTACTATTTAATAAAATTCATTTCATCCCCTTTTGTCTGACCACAAGTTGTTTTCATGTAGTGGTCATACAAAACTTTCTCAAAATAATATATTTATATTTTAATTAGGAAGAATTCAACAGTGTTATTTAACTCAATGTCCTCAACTATAACTGAATTTTGTTCAATTAACTTAAGAAATTTTAATATTATGCCTGTAAAATTTTGCACAATTTTCTCAAAGTAAAAGAAATAATAATAATTTAAAAAAGGAAATCGGCGTAATTTGTTTAAGTTGAATAGCTACCTATTGTGTTACCTCCAGATGCCTTAAAGTGATGCCCTCCCCCCTAAAACAGAAAAGAAAAAATACAAAGCAACTTTTACAAACCTTTTCAATTTATTCAAATCTTTTTAAAATATCTACGCTTCTTTCACTTGTTACCCATCATATGACCAAATTTCATTCTGTTCTCTTAATCCGTTTTCGATGGATACGAGAACATACTTTTTATGCAATTTTTACAAAATCTCAGTCTATGAATTATTTAAAACAATTTTGGTGTCTATAGTTTCACAATTAACTTGCCATTTAATATAATTCAGAATTTCATTCTATTCCATTGCACCATTTTTTAACAAAGGGCAGACATACATTTAAACAATTTCCAAAACATCATTTTTAATAAGTACCTAATGTAATTATTTGAAATTTTTGTACTGCATATATGAGTTAAAACCCAGGCAGCACAAGGATGTTCTATGAACGTCTAGTAACGTTCAGAATAGTAAGAACAGCGTTCAGGTAAAGTTTGTACATTCTGTATAACGTTCTAAAATTGTACTAAGCTATCTTTTGCCAAAAACTGTGAATAAATATCGTCTTATTGGATGTGCAACAGGGGTTTTAATGATGCCATTCTAAAGCAATGCCTAATAACTCGTTCTATTCAACATGCAGCAAAAGTGCTGGTATTACCATTCAAAAGTTATGCCTAATGACACGTTTTATTCGACGTATAACAGAAGTGCTGTTGATACCGTTCAAAAGTTGTGCCTGATAACCCACCCTACTTATGTGCATCAGAAGTCCTCCTCGTGAAACCGTTCAAAAGCAGTGCTTATAAATCGTCATACTGAATGCATAAAAAAAAATACTGGTGGTACTAAGTTTAAAAGCAATGTTTAACAACACATTCTACTAGACACGTTGAATTTATTATTCCTGAAATGTCAGAATGAGTCGTTCACTTGGCGTCTAGTAAAGTTTAACAGACACCTGTTTGGCAACATCTCGGTGTTGAGCTGCGCAAGGCGAGCAAGTGGCAAAATCATTTTGCATTCCTCGCGATATTGCTGTTGGTCGTATTTTTTTCTTTGTTTGCATAATTTATGACTTCTGTTACTCCCAGACAGCACATAAGCTTAAATCAAGCTTGATATTTATTTCAATTTGACGTATTAATGCAAGATTGACAGTTCAATTCATTTTAAGCTTGCAACAAGCTTGGAGATTACAAAAAAATGAGTCAGCAAATATTTTCCCGCCGAATTTAAGTCATTTGAACTGTCAAGCTTGGATACAACTTGATTACTGCTTGATTTGGAAAGCCACATAACAAATAATTTATCATCAGTCATAAATGTACTTGACCATAAAATTTTTAAAAAAAGATTCTATATTTCCAAATATTGAAATTCTTCAAAATAAAATACAAATATACTACAAAATTGATTTCAAAATCAGTCGTTTGTCTCGAATTTGGCCAATATTGCCCAACATGAGTGTTATGATATTGAAAGTTTTAAAACGTGTGCTGCTTTTAAGTTTATATCATGCTTATTTCCCTATTAGTAGTGTCTATAAATCACACACAACATAATTTTAATTTTGATTCATCCCATGGAAAAATAAAAGATGCATATCGGCATCGGGCAATAACAATCTCGCCAAAAAACGGCGTGACAACCATAACAGTCACTTCAAACATTAGTCCTGTCATCTCGGGTGAGATTGGCATGGTGGTTAGGACGCTGGCTTCCCACACCTTAGGTCCTGAGATCGATCCCAGTCGCAGACGCTAGACGGATAGATTAAAATAACTTGAAGTTTCAGTGTAGAGGGGATAATGCGTGGAAAAATAAAATATATGGGGCGAGTTTGGCGACCGGCACCCCACATATTTAGGAATATTATTTTTAGGAAAATTTTTTAGAGTGTAGTAAGTTTGAATCAAGCTTGCTATGTCAAGCTTAATGCAAGTCTGGCAAGTGTAAACTTGAACACTTGATTCAAGCTTGCATTAAGCTTACACACTTGAAATAATCAAGTTTAATGCAAGTTTTTGACTTGATAAATCAAGCTTACTGCAAGATTGATGCAAATTTGCTGTGCTATCTGGGTGAGAAAACATAATTTAAACACAGTGTGAACGTCCTACCGAAACATTTAATGGTTCTGGATGAGTTCGGGAAGTACATAATTTGAACCGTTTTTCTGCATTTTAAACAAGTGGGCTTCCCAGACACATAGACGTTAATAGAGCGTTTTTTTTTTTTTTGTTTACGTACCATGAAAGCTTAAACTGAACGCTCACAGCTCGTACTTGGGACATAAGTGTGCTGCTGGGGAAGATATTCCTAAAAACGTGCTAATTAAACAGTGTTAAGACAGTGTAAACAAATTGAGTTAATGCTGACCAATGGAAAATCTGGGAATATAAACGTGCTTGATATAGTAAATGAAATATTGTCAGTTATGGCCTTATTAGGCAAAAAGGAAAGCCCAATTGAAATTTAAAGTTAATTTCGACTCTAGATTGTACACTAAATTTTTCTATTGCTTTGAGAATTTCACTTTCTTTGCCGATAATTGTGGCAAGTGCAGAGAATTGTACTCAAAGTTAACTAAAAATTTCTTACTTTCCACAACTTTCAAGATAAGTTAAATAATTTAACCACATTGGTTATTGAGCTTGAATTAGTCAAAAAATTGATTTAAGAGAAAAAGTCGGGAATTTTGCGGAGTTAAAAGTCAGGAAAAAAAAAAAAACTCTTGGTTTTTCTTTCTTTCTTTGGTTTGCAGCTTTTCGTGTGGTTTTTAATAAATATGCTTTTTCTTACTCTGTTCAAAAAACTATTCAAGTTTTATTGGCATGAAGAATCTGTCAATTATTTATTTCTTTTAAAAGTAATTTAACTGTGGGGACATTTTATATTTTTGTCTGGGCAGCAAAAGTGTTAGAGCCGACCCTGACTCTCCTTTGAATGGTGTTCCTTCCCATAATGATTCTTTGAGTGTTCCAGCAGAGCCCTGTGATTTCACTTCTCCACTGTGTCTTTTTAAATGGTGTGAGCAAACAGGTTAAATAAAGATTTCAGTGTAGTAGAACTTCTCAAATTAGGACTCCAAAGTCCATAATTTCTAAAATACAGATAAAATTTGGTCTTAAAATAATCCAGATAAACGACACAAACTGAAATTTAAACAGACTTTATCAGGTTTTTTTTTTTATTTTATTTTTTTTTTTTAATCTTTCTGTTGTGTATAATTTTTCAATAAATGTGTTTTATTTTTCATTTATACATATATAGTATATATTTCTGTTCAGGAAAAGTAAGTCCATTTCTTTTGATTATTTTACCAGATTATTGTGATTTTTGTAATTCATATTACAGAATTTTTATAATCTAAAAGTTTATGTAACCTGTCTAGTCCCAATGATTCTGGATTTGAGAAGTTCTGTAGGACATTTTTGTAAATTGCCATGTAACATTTGGAAAGGAAGGTAAATGTTAAATTTTGTAAAAAATATTTTCAAATAGATGATATCTGAAGTTCTTTAATTTCTTTAAATGGAGGGTGGGGGGGGGGCAATTGCCTCCATCCCTTTCATCTGAATTCTTAACTATTCTTTGTAATGTAAGAAATGTAAGATTGTAAATGTTTTTGTTTTTCTACTGATTTAAGGAGGAGAAAAAGTCTTGTTGAGCCATAAACAGCAATCTTTGGCGGACCATGTAGATACTTCTGAAGTACTGAAGAGTCTAAATATTGATGTACCCACAAACTCAGAAAATAAGCCAGAACAAGAAGAGCAGAATACTGCAACTTAATTTTTAATATAATATTTTTTATGACTTTTAAGCTTTATTAAGTAATATATGAACAGTTTTTAATATCTATTGTTATATCATATATACATATTTGTTATTTGACCCTTTCGCTGCAAATCCCGCTATTTTCATTGGCAACTTAAAAGTAGCAAAATTTGCACTACCGATGATTTTCATGGGAATGTATTTTTCTCATCTGTTCAAAAGCACAGCCCGCTTTTTCCCTGTTCAACTGTTCATTTTGGCTCTTCTGCGATGTATAATTGTTGATAGGTAGATGCTCAATTGTTGATCTTTTTTTTTATGGTCTAATT
Source organism: Cheiracanthium punctorium (assembly GCA_038373885.1). Taxonomy (NCBI): domain Eukaryota; kingdom Metazoa; phylum Arthropoda; class Arachnida; order Araneae; family Cheiracanthiidae; genus Cheiracanthium; species Cheiracanthium punctorium. The sequence goes on from JAWZYV010018093.1 coordinate 10,295, forward strand.
CTATAGTTTTAAAAAATGCTTAAATACGGTGATATTGGATATGTAGTAGAAAAAATATGCAATTTTTGCACCTATTTTGACAAAGTTATGCAGCGAGAGGATTAATCACAGTTACAGTTAAATATAATATCTATGATGCAATTTAAAATCATTAAATATATTTAAGGGTATTTTTTCTTGCAAAATCTGTACTAAATTTTCAAAATGTAGTTTTAATTTCTATGAACTGATGAACAGGGGTGGCCGTAGGGTATGTGGCACCCTGTTTATGCTCTAGGCCACATATGGGCAATCTCCCGCCTACGGGTCAGATGTGGCCAATCCTTTCTTTTGATCCAGCCCTCAGAACGTATCAAAATTCTGTAAAACCCATGTGAACCATAAAAAATTCCAATTGTATGGCCTGCTACTTCATTAACTGCCATTAGTTTGTCCTGCAGTTTTCCAAAGGTTGCAGCTAGATGCTCTAGATCAAGTTTTTCTCAATGTTTGAGTTCAAAATGGCACCCTGATCCGATGCTTTCCTTGCTTGCCATGTCCGCCCCTGCTGATGAAGCTTTTTTAGTGTCAGCACCAGCCCTAACCTCAGGACTTAGAAAATAGACGAGGGGGGTGGGGGAGTAACATAACATTGCGAAATACATAAAAATGCATTATCATGACTTTCATTGAAATATGCATGTGATATTTGTAAATTAAATTATCCTTTATGCAAATCCTTATGCTTATCCTTAAGCAAAAAAAGTTATTTTGCCTAAAATTTAATGTGTGTCTGTTTCACGGCACGTAGCTAATAAGTTTTCTGAGTTCTTGTTATTTCATTCACTTACATTTGGAGTTTAATAGTGCTTAGGGCATACTTGCTGACACTTGTTTACCTAAATCAAAGTACATATTTCTTGTTTATATGCCTCATACATCAGTGAAAGCCTGGAGAAATTTATTGTTTCAACAATGATGTTTCTTTTTCACACTCTGTTTAATACACTCACTTTTCAAACAGCTCCGCATTTTTAAAAATCAATATTATGTGTGTATATCAGGGGTGTAGCCAAGGGGGGGGGAAATAGGCAGGGGGGTCACAAACCCCCATGAGGAATTTTTTGTCATACTAAACATATATACTATACTCCCTTATCACACACACGTATACATATGTCAATTGCAGTAGTTGTAACCCCTCCCATGAAAATTTTCTGGCTACGCCACTGGTGTACATTAATTATGCATGTGTATTAAAATTAGAATCATTTAACAATGCGGGGTTATTGTTATATCAAGTAAAAGAAAAAAAGCAAAATTTTAGATAAAAGAATTCACTGTGCCTTTCTGTCAATTTTTACTCTTTCTTGTTTACTTTTAAATGAAATAGCCAAATGTATTTACAACTGATTTACTTAAAATATATATTTTATTCTGCTGATGTTATTAATTCCATTTACTTTACACATTTTTTCTGGTATTTTTTATGACTTTTTTTCAGTATTATATTATTATACTCCTTCTATAACTTCTATTTTATTATTACACTCCTTCTATAACTTCTATTTTATTATTACACTCAGTACTACAATGTAGAAGTTCAGCTTCTGACCAATGATGTGGTTTTGCAAAATTCAGCTCTACCACTGATGTTACTTCAGATGCTTATTTTTTTCTTTATCTTTGCTGATTGTAATAATGATCAAGAAGAAAAGAGAAATGTTGTGTGTATTTTATTTTTTGTTAATAAATGCATCTATTTTTTGTTTTAAAAAGAGTGATGTTTGCTTAGTTTTTTATCAAGTATCACTTGGAAATTTAATCTCATGGTTCTAAAACTTTATGCATACCAAATTTTTTAAAGAATCTTTTGAAGTTCTTATATGCAACTTACACCTTTGTACTGATATATTTCAATCCCAAGAGAGGGGAGGGGGGGGGGGGGGGAGATTGAATAGTTTTGAAAATTCTCCACTTTGTTTAATAGGGCTCCCACAAACCTTGAGCATCATTTTAGAAATCAATGCCTTGAAAAATCTTTGATTTTTGAAAATGACCTCAAAGTAAATTTACTACAGAACAGATAGGATAGCTTGCCACCAATGGCGACTTTTCATTATTTAGCGATTTACACATGCTCACAACCTATAATTACTGTTCATTTAAGGTTACTGGAAAACCGTTATCCATATTTTCATTTACATAATCGTTTGCAGATTGGTGTACTTAGCACCACGAATTATACCATCTCGTCGTGCTAGCAAATATCCAAAGTGTACTATAACTGCTATAATGCCATAGTTAACGCCGCCAAATATTTCTACTGGTAGCAAATAATCCAGCTGGACCGAACCGGCTTTAAAATAATCTGCATTTTAATTATTTTTCATTTTCAAGATATTACAGTAGAAGACCCAAAATCCGCACAGCTTGGTTCCAGACCTTGTGCAGATTTTAGAATTTTGCAGATTTTGGGTGATATTAGGAAATTTATTCTATATCCCACCCCAGAAAAAAAAACTATAAAGATCACATGTTACTTATAATCAGAATCATGATATAAAAATACAGAGGGATAATATAATATACAAAATTATGAAATTATAGTACAACTTATTTAAACATGCATATTTAATGGTAGTTTAGGACTTTGAGATGTTCTAATTATAGTTTTTTTTTTTTAATCATTATTTCCTGTTCTGTAACACAGTTTGCTGCTCTACAAATCTGAGATATTTCTTTCTCGGAGCCTAACCTTCATTAAATGTTATTTTATCAACTTTTTGATCATCTTCACTTGTTACTGTGCCAGAGTTTGTGTCATGTAACCATAATTGAGTGTTAATTATGTCACTGTCAGTCATTTGAAGGATATCAATGTTACCATCTGAGCTCACAAAATCTTAAATTATCTTTTTGAAGTGGAATAGCTTATTTAGTTTTACTTTATGGTTATAGTATAGTTTTCTGAACTTGCAGCTGACAGGCCAGATTTCATTGTTTACATTGAACAGACAGTGTGGATTTTAGAGCCTTGCAGATTTTGGGTCGGCAGATTTTGGGTCTTCTACTGTAGTTATTCTGTTTTGGAAAAACGAATAATCGCTAATTCTAAACTCCTGTTGTCTAAGCGAACTTACTATTTGAAAATTGTCAACTTTGTGTAACACATTTTGAGTTACTTATTTCATATAGCTTTTATTTTGGCGTAAAATAGGTTTAATTCTAACTCATGTTTGTAAATTTCACGCGATTCTAGAGACTTGGAAACGCTTTGTTGCAAAGGAATGAATGATTTTATGCCAAATCTGGCAACCATTATGTTTTATTTTTTCAGTTTTTATTAATATCTTCTAAAATAATTCGATTTTCGAAATTTAAGTCAGCTTAGCAGGTTCCTCGGAATTTTTCGAATCTGTGGGCACCTTAGTTGAAACTCAAATCCCCACGGTTTAGGAAGAGATAGGCCAACAAGCTTTGACGGCGACAGCGGCCTTTACTTTTTTTTAGAATAGAGAGAAAAATCCTCAGCTGGCGATTGAAAGTTACAGCGTCTTGCTACACTTACAGGTGCCTGATGTATTTCACTTGCATCAGCTGATCACTTTTACACCGCAAAAAATTCAGCAGACAGTTTTTCAGGTAACTTGTGTTAAACAGCTACGCAAAAAATAAATTACACTTAATTTGAGGTAAGAAATTATCTTTTTTACCAAATAAATGCGAATTTAAACGAAATTTTCTTCGATGTTTATATAGAGAGAAACGTGGCGCAAAATGATTCACTTAAGGGGAAAACTTGCTCAAAATAACATAAATGTTAAATAAAACTTTGACCCATTGCACACAATATTTTACACTGTAATTTGCATCATAAACATAATTTAATAATATTTTAAGCCCAAATTGAATAACGAAAAATAAATAAAATAAAAATAGGATTTCATCCAAAGGATCGTTTTACCCTCACCCAATGGCAAAATGATCCTTCATTTGAAAATAATTTCAAATTGTTTTTTATCGGCAGAATAAAGGATGCAAAAGAAATTATGACTATACATAATGAAATAAAATACGTTTTACAATCACATAGTATGCATAATTTATTTTATGAAAATTTTAAAATAAAAAAGTGTCACAAACAATAAATGGAATATTTCAAAATTATAATTAAAAAATTAAGGCATTCAATAAACGTAGAAATGAATTGTATAATTTAATGGGAAGTCATGCATTTTGAAAACGTCTGAAGGGCTGCCATGATGACTCAGGCCCGGTACTGGAGTTTCTTCAGTTGATGGATAATTTTACATGGCAGTATGGCCGATCGCTTATATATAGCCACTGCTTCTTCTTGACTTGGTACAACTAGTTTATGTGTTATCCGATAAGTAGCGCGACCTGCATCTAAGAAAACATACGTGGATCGTTTTGCCCGCTTGGATTATTTTGGGCCACCTTTCCCTATATTTTTCTCATTGTTATGTATCTATATAAATAAAATAAAAAAAGAAAAGAAAATCTGAAATTCTTCCAGATTTTATTTACGCACTTGAGTGTGCTTTTACTCTCTCTCACACACACGAAACCACCAAGATTTTATATGTCGGTTCCAAGTATGAAGTATGCTTCAACATGGCACAGTGGTTATGTCCTTGGAAATAATAGGCAGGCGAAGCGTGAAGCGGGTCCTATCGCGCGTCTGTCAACCTAACTGAAACCACCGCCACCGTCAGACAATCGCCAACTTTGGCGATAAATCGCCAAAACTCACCCAGAACGATGACAAATGGCGGTATTTTGGGCATGGACCCAATGACTGACTATCGCCAAATTTGACGATATTTTGGAAAAACCCGCCAAGGTCGACGACAGACGGCGAGATTTTGGGCATGGACCAAACAATGACTGTCTACAGTTAAATTATATTGAAGATGTCCATACACATTAAAGTATTGAAATTTTTTTCGGTGGTCCTGTAAATAAACTCTCCAGTAGATTGGAACCAAAAATCCAGATGCACAACTACATGTTACAACAATCTTATGTATAAAATTTCAACATTCTACGACTAAAATTTTTTGAGATTTGAGAGTTATGTACATACACGCGTACAACAAAAGTCGCCAAGCTTGGCGACTTTTGGCGTAGTTCTTGAGGGAGGCACGTGACCGTGGTCGGACCATTACCTAACTTATATGGTAGGACGGTATTGTGCTTGAAATGGATAAATGCCCCTAAAATTGCCATTGACCGTAATGTATTGGAAATCTTTTGAGTGTTCCTGTAGCAGAACTATAAATGATAAAGACACTTCTTTTAATGGAGAAATACATTTTGTAACTTATAACAGCATATATCATTTCTGAGTCGTTTGAAATAGCCCAATACCTCTAAAAAACGCTTTGATGAATTTCGGCCCTTAGAGCATAATGTACGAGCCCGGGCGGTCTTGTAGATAAACTATCCAGTCGAATGGAACCGAAAGGGGGGAGTGCACAAGTAGATGTTACAACAATCCTAAATATGAAGTTTCAACATTCTACGCCTAATAGTTTTTGAGATATGCGAGTTTAATGAATTTTGGCCCATTGAGCGTAATGTATTTCGAATGTTTTGGGCGGTCCTGTAGATAAACTATCCAGTCGAATGGAACCGAAAGGGGAGGTGGACAACTAGATGTTACAACAATCCTAATATAAAGTTTCGACATTCTACGCCTAATAGTTTTTGAGATATGAGAGTTTAAAATTGAAAAGTGACTCGACGCGCTCGCGTAGACAAAAAACCCGTGATTGAAAGAAATAGCACTCTCAAGTGCTAATAAACTGTAAAAAGTCATTTGGTTGGTTAGTTAGTTTTTCCGTGTCTCGCGTAGCTCCTAGACGGTCATCCTAGACCTACAATATTTTGTCTGAAAATTCTCCAGGACGGATCCCGACATACCTCGAAGCGATTTTTTCGAAATTCGAATCATTTTAGGAGATATCGATAAAAAACGTGACGCAAGAGGCTCATTTTTGATCTCCGCCATTTCGCAATTGCAACCCCGTAGTGGAAAAAGTGAGAATTAAGCATATCTAGGTTACCATATTTGGTAAGTTTATTAAATGATTCAGACTTGAAGTAAAAATAAAAGAATAAAGATTTTTTATAAGATTATTTGTAAGGTTATTGTTTAATTAAAATATCGTGTGCATGTGAAATCAGAGCAGGAATGAAATGTTTTATACTCAAAAGAAAAATAGGATGATATGCGATTTTGAGAAGATGTGATTCTAGCGCTTGGCGCAATTTATCGTAATTTTATTGTCTGCCACTTGGATTATGAATACACCTGAAAAAGTGTTTTTGAAATCTTCATTCAGTTCGAATTGTGCATTTTACTGCGCAGCTTTTCGCCATCTATTTCTAATGTATTACATCCAGAAAAAAGATGTTAGAAATATCAATTTTGATTTTGTTTAATCCCACTCATGATTATGATATACTTTCTAACCTAATGGATTAAGGAAAGAAAAGGGAAGACCCATGAATTATAATACGCTTTTAATCTATAGCACTTTGTGCGTATTTAAAATCTGAAAGTGTTTCAGTTTTTTTTTTTTTTTTTTTTTTTTTTTTTGGATAAAGGCCAATATATCCAGACGCTCTTCAGAATTAATATAGGACGAAAATAGTTTGTTCCTTTTTGTAGGTTTTTATCATTTAACCATCTTATTTTTGTAACCAGGGGCGTCCCGACACTGTAAGCATCGCATCTGGGCGCCGGCTTCGAAGGGGCGTCATTTCCAACTTAAAAACTAAGTAGAGCATAAAAGGGGGCGTCTTTTTTACATTATCAGAGCGCGACATTTACCGTAGGGCCGCTCCTGTTTGTAACCATCTTAATTTTAAATTCCATTCAGAGATTCTGAGAGATTTCAGTGCCAAGGAAGCCAGTGAGGAACAGGATTCTCTCCAAACAAGATTTATTAAGATGGCGAACCAACTGGTTGCCGGAGGCTGCTAGTTTTAAATATATAAGTGAGAGTTAAAAAAAAAAAAAAAAAAAAAAAAAAAAAAAAAAGATTTAGGTACCTTAGCCGATTCATTGACGCACCATCTTCTATACTATTAAAATCTGTGCGCGTCTGTCTGTCTGTGTGTAGCATCATCTCCTCCGAAACCGCTGGGAGTTGAGTTTCAATCGAGGTGTCCACTTATTCGAAAAATTCTGAGGAAGGTCTTGCGCTAATTTAAATTTCGAAATTCGAATTATTTTAGAAGATATTGATAAAAAACCCGCCAAAAAACGCTAATTTTTGATCTCCGTAATTCCGCAATTGTAACCCCTGCAGTCAAAAAAGTGAGAAATAAGCATCGAGGTTGCCATGTTTGGCTATTTTATTAAATTATTTAGACTCCTGCAGTAAAAATAAAAAAAAATTAATGATTTTTTTTTTCTGTTTAGATTATTTACAAAGTTATTTTTAATTAAAGTACTGCGTGCATGCGAAATCAGAGCAGGAATTCAATGTTTTTTTGTGTGTAAAAGAATAAGGGATTGAGAGATTTCCGAGACTAATATGTATATTTTTTAGTTTGGAGGGGAAAAATGGCTGATTTGGCGATTTTGAGAAAGTAGTAGGTTCTACCGATTTGCACAGTTTTAAGCTTGGCGCAATTTACTGAGAGCGTACCGAAATAGTATTTTTAAAAACAAGTGTAGGTTTTATTAGAGTTTAGCTTTAATTTTTTTAATTTAGCAGTGATTAGTGCAGAAATAATGCAGTTATTAAGGCGAATTTAAGCGATCTAACTTGAGAATTTTCACCAAATTAAGTAAATTGATCAAAGTGAGGGGAAATTCCGCCAAATTTAAGGTAATTGAAATTCTCGAATTTTGTACATCATAGTTAACGATGAATAAAACACATTAACACATAGTTCATAATTTAAAATACTGCTCCTTTTCAAGTAGATGCCTGTTGTACTTTGGCGATCAAACCATATGAGTGATAGATTACTATTTCCCATTTTGGTTGCCGTTATTTCAATGCTTCGAATGATTCCTTGAAAAATATCTCGCAAAATGGTGTATGTTGGCACTTTGGCGATCGAATGTGTAAAAAATCATTGATTCTTATTCGTTAAAGCAGTGCTACGGAAATTTCTTTTCTGGTAACTGTTAGAATGGCATATAACTAATGCTGTCTAATAAATTTTTTGCTTTACAAATTAAAATGTATGTTCATTCCTACTTTACCTTTCTTAGCAAAGCTGGCGATAAATATTCAAATATAGTGTAACGCTGTGTTTAATAGAGTGTGTTCTCGCGTTTGTGCTGCTAATTACATTCCCCGATTGGAATGAGTCGATATTATGAGCGTATGCTTGGATATTTTTTTTTAATCCCACCAAACAAGGTGTAATAAAATCGGAATTCTTTTCTTTTTTCTTTGCTTTTGGAGGTGAATAAGAATGGTTTTTCGGCCCGTTAAAAATTGTGGGTATTGTAAGGATTGAAAGTAAATTTTTGAATTTGTTGTTAAGTTTAATTTGTGATTCATTTTAGCTATTTACCATCAATTTGTGGCGTTAATTACGCCAATATGGCAGTTCTAGCAAAGTAAACATGAATAATTCATTTCATGTTCTATTTTAAAGATTGCTACAGTTTCCGTAGTAACGGAATCCATTGTTGCCACTTAAGTTGTTAAATATAACAATAAGTGAAATCATTAATATCTACATCTCTTAAAACTCGAAAAATGAAAAGGCATTAAATATGAAAAAAATAGAACATTAACATATCTGCGCTTCTTTAAAAATAATCGAAGTTTTCATGCAATCTATTATATAAATGTGAAAGTATGTTTGTTTGTTCGTCCGGGTTCTCTAACTTTTTACGATTTTTCGCAATTTTGAGGGTAGAAAGCTACTCAAATAACCGATTTCAGCACATTCGTGAGCATAGTTAACAAAGTTAGATTTATTTATTTATTGCTTTCAATAATTCAAATGAGACTGACGTCATTTTTATGTCACTGTAAAAATGCATTAAAAAATCCTGGTTAACAAGTTTTGACAAAATATTACACCACGAGCGAAATAATAAACTTCCACCCAGATTATCAGATTTTGTAGGAAATATAATAACGTGTTTTTTCTTTCTTCTTTCACTAATTCATGTTAGATATCGCAACTGAGAATGATGTCATTTTGACCTCATGAAAATGATTTAGAAATCTAATTACATTAAAAGGTTTTGACGCAAAAATTACTATTATAAAAATTCAAAGTATTTTGTTTAATGCGCGTGTTACCCTTAGCGATTTTTGAGCTTTGTGATTTTTCAGAAACCATAATAACGAAAGGAATCTTGCATTTTTTTAAATCGTGGGAAATTCAAATGTCGGCACAAGATGATAAATACTAATTAACATAATTCATAGTATTCGCTATCGGTTTGACGACGGTCGTTGTATGTATTCCCAAAAATCGTACAAAATGTCGCCAAATTTGGACGACTGTTGGCGGTATATTATCAATATTAGATATACTCTTATTTTGTTAAATTTTAGCAACTTAACAAGCTCTTGCAGAAAAGTTACATCATTAGCAATATGGATACGGAAAATATTTGAAATACCGATTAGCTAGGAATAACCCCAATATCTCTCAAATTAACTTTAATAAAGTTCTGTTGCAAGCGAGAGTTTTTCAACGTCGTATGTTTCAATATTACTCCGTTTGAAAACTACTGCGCAAAATGACTAAATTCGACTACCCTGGTCAGAACGTGACGTCATAAATTAAAAGTTGTCTGAAATTCGTAAACTCTGCACAATTTAACGCCCTATTCGCAATTTGAGCGATTCCAAATAGTTCCTCGAGATTACACAGTTTGATGTCTTCACGAGTTTGAACCATGGTGGATTTAAATAATATTTAAATTGGTACAGCTTGGATGTGTTCCACCACTGCGAGATGAGATATTTTGCTGTGCTAAATACGCCAATCAGACAAGAATTATGCTTAAAAATATATGGAAATCTGTTTTCATGGCAATGCATAAATTTCACAGAAGACCCAAAAATTAGAAAGGCGTCATTGGTTTAAAATATCTAATCTGTTTCTTTAAATTGAGCATTAAAGACTGAGAAACAATATAGGTAATATTAATATAAGTAATAGATAGTATTCTCATTTTTATCTTTGGTAGTAATAGTAGATTTGTTTGGATAATATGGATTAAAGAACAGTATACCACGTTAATAACTATTTCGTGAAATTAAAAGTGTTATATTCATTATTTTTCAACGATCGTCTTATAACTAAATAAGTCATAATCCTACGTTGCGTAATATATTCCACGGTAGTTTCAACAAAAGGACTACTTGAACTTTTTGACATTTTGCTTTTGCATAGATAGTTACGATTAGATTTTAGTAAAATATTCGTTTCCTACCGTGCGAGTCTGTCTGTGTGTGTGTGTAGCATCATCTCCTCCTAAACGGCTGGGAGTTGAGTTTCGAATGGGGTATCCACGAATTTGGAAAATTTCGAGAAAGAACCTCCGCTAATTTAAATTTCGAAATTCGAATTATTTTAAGAGATATTGATAAAAAACCCCGTCAAAAACGCTAATTTTTGCTCTACGCAATTCCGCGATTGTAACCCTTGTAGTGAAAATGTGAGAAAAAAGCATCGAGGTTGCCATGTTTGGCTATTTTATTAAATTATTTAGACTCCTGTAGTAAAAATAAAAGAATGATGATTTTTTTTCTGTTTAGATTATTTACAAAGTTATTTTATAACTGAAGTATTGCGTGCATTTGAAATCAGAGCAGGAATTCAATGCTTTTTATGTGTAAAAGAATAAGGTATTGGGAGATTTCCGAGACTAATATGTATATTTTTTAGTTTGGCGAAAAAAATGGCTGATTTGGTGATTTTGAGAAAGTAGTAGATTCTACCGATTTGCACAGTTTTGGGCTTGGCGCAATTTACTGCGAGCAAACCGAAATAGGTTTAGGTTTGTGTGTGTAGGTTTTATTAAAATACGGCGTTAAACTTTAATTTTCCATGCAGAAATAGTGCAATTATTAAGGCTATTTTAAGCAATCGATCTTCGGAATTTTCCCCAAATTAAGTAAATTGATTTACCTTGAGGGAATGCCGCCAAATTTCAAAAGAAATGAAATTCTCGCATTCCGTAAATTGGGATAAATAAAACACGTTATAGTAATTTAAAATACTGCTATGCTACTTTTCAAATAGATTCCTGCATTAATTTTTGGCGATGGAACCATACACAAATAACTATTTCCTATTTTGATTGCTGTTAAATCAGTGCTTAGAATCATTCTCTGAAAAAAAAATCTCGCAAAATGGCATACGCAGATTCCTTCTTTAGTACCTTTCTTAGAAAAGTTGGCGATAAATATTCAAATGTAGTGTAACTCCGTGTTTAATAGCGTGTGTTTTTTGCGTTTCTATTTCTAATTCTATGGCACGATTGAGACGAGCCAATGTTACGAGCGGATGGATAGATAATTTTTTTTTAATCCCGCCAAACAGAGTATAGTAAAATAGGAATTCTGTATAAATACGAAAGTCTTTGGAGATGAACGAGAATGCCTATAAATATTGCATTTACTGTGAAGTTAAATTTAGGATACATTTTGGCTATTTGCCATCGACTATAATCGCTAATTACGCCAATATGGCAGTTCTAGAAAGCATAAATAAATTTCATTTCATGTTCTATTTTAATATTGCTGCAGTTTCCGTAGTTACGGAATCCGTTGTTGCCACTCAAGCTGTTAAATTTAACAATTAAGTGAAAACACTCATTTCTACAGCTTTTGACTCGAAAAATGAAAACGCATTGGATATGACACAATTAGAATATTATCACAATCACAACGTCAATAACGCGAACCTGTAACTTTGGTTATTTTTAACTAAATTCATTTTCAAGGTCTTTAAGAAATCCTGTGTACTATGTCAAAGCCTCATATCTTAATTCCGATTAGTTTGCAAGAAAATTGATTAATCAGTATAAACTGAAGCAATGAAACTTTGTAAGCGTTTTTCTTGAAACGAGGAAAATGCAGATTGACGTCTTTGGTGTAGAAGTGGCGATAGGGAGAACTACTTAATTCAGTAACCTTAATGGGGAATGATAATTGAATATGCGCATGCACAAGGACCCAAAAATCAAGAGAATATGAAAAGTCAGTAATATGAAATGAAAATAAAAAATAAATCAAATAATATAAGTAATAATAATACGAGAATGACATTGCAATCATGTGTACAACAAATGTCCCAATTACTTATAATATTCCCCTAGCAATGACTTAGTCCGACCAGTGGCCGAGCGCTTAGCGCTCTGAACTGGGCGGAAGGTTTCTGGTTCAAAACAGGTCGCGTCCGCCGACCTAACATTTCGGAGTTTTCCTGTATTCCGTTCGGAAAATAAAACTGTACTCGCAACATGCATATGTTAGGAAACATATGTGTCTGGTTTCCTCCAAAACGTAGCGTAAATACCGGTTAGGACCCCTTGGAAAGACCCCTACGGAGGACAACCCCACCCCTTGACCTAGATCCCATGTGTGGAGACTAGAAGCAGGATAGTCTCCAGATTTGTAGAGAGTTCAATTGAACGCCCAGCGTCGTGTGCAACTTATAGAAGCAGTTCTACGATACCGGATCCATCGAGAAAAAGCCTGGGCAAGGTCATCTAAGAGAAGCTGCTTCTTTTTTGATCCCAGTCCAGTGACATTGACGTAGTTTTTGTGCCATCATGTTGCAGTCATCTCAGATTTGCACTCATGACGTCAACGTTTCATCACGATTTAAGTAATTTTTTACTTTTATAAATTCCGCATCAATGGGCTTAATTCGAATTATATGTATAAGGAAAATGTTCTTTTTCTACCGTTCGGAGAACGGGTACGCAGCTAGTGTAACATTAAAAATTGATAGATATCAGAAACCAAGAAAGCAGAACTTTGTAAAGTAGTTCTTTATAAAAGTTACTTGAAAGAAGTTGTCCGCTGAATTTCCTGCGGTGTAAAAGTGATCAGCTGATGCAGTGAAATACATCAGGCGCTTACGTGTGTAGTGTTGCGGAATTACTCTGCTACTCCTGGGGTTCGTCGTTCTAAAGTCCAGTTGGTGTAAAAAGTTCAAGTAAAAAGTCACTTGTCAGGATGGAACACAAACTTTAATGCTTCTAGAACTTGGTAGAACAATCAGCTGTACACAATTCACAAGCACAATCTAGCAGTAGCGTGCTTTTAACAATCTGCTTAGATCAGAAGCTCTCACAAATGCTGTATTTCTCACACAAAATAAGTCACTTTCACAGGCAAAAATTCAGTGAAAATATTCAAGAGATACCGTACACAATCCCTTAAGACACAGCAATGAAGAATTTACACACAGCACTTTGAAAACAGCTTCGTAAAGCAAGCTAAAACACGGCTTCTATAGCACTATCAATTCACAAATCAAGCGTAGCTCTTCACACATTGAGCGTTCAACTCGCACTGAACTTTCGGGGCAATGCGCGGTTCTATATATATCCGAGACAGAAGCTGCGAGCAGCTTCCAGAAGTCAATTTCTCGAGGATTCTACATAAAGCGTGAATTTTGATTATGTCATAGAAGATAAATGTTAGGTTATTATGCGTTTTTAATGCAGGAAAAACAACTTCCAGGCCCCATTGGAAAAAAACGCGCCAAATAACCAAAAAGTCGCCAAGCTTTGCGACTTTTGGCGAAATATCGCCAAATTTGGCGCCAAAAATAAGTCCTCAAAAGTGAATAGATCTAAGCTCTAGGACTAATGTTTCTCGAGATTTCTAGAATCTCCATTGAAAAACAATGGCAAACCGAAACCTCCATAACTCCGGTTCTAATTGGCCGATTTTGATGCAACAAAAAGCAAAATTTATCTATTTGAAGCGTAGAATACGAATTTTAAGCCACAGAGCAGCGGGTTGCCCCGAAAATTCGTAACATTGCCCCTTTCCCAAGGACTGCACGTCCCGGGCAGTACAATCCCTAGTTAGGAGGTCACACAAGTACCTACACTGTATAACACTTAACAAGATCTTAACAACATAATTCAAGCAAGTAATCAATAGCACAATAAGCAAATACACATTAATAATTAAATAATAAACATAATAAATAATTACACTATAATAAATCATAAACATAATAAACAAATACGCAACAATGAAAACTAATATATTACAAATATGCACACTAAACATGGCGTAAGTAGTGAGTGAAAGAGAGTTGAGGAAAGAGGAAGAGAAGGGAAAGACAGGAAAGAAATGAGAGATGAAAGAAAAGAGGAATTACGCCATAGTGACCATGGTCTGAGCTAATTACAACCGCGGTAGATGGCTAGCCGATCGTAATGTACAACTCTTGGCTTCGAGTTTGGTGACTAACGAATCCGTACGATGACGTCATTCAGCCGGTTTAGGACTGTGTAAGGACCGTCCCACGGCGATTGCAGCTTGGGAGACAGGCCTTTCCGTCGAGTAGGATTCCATAGCCAAACTTTGTCACCTGCGTTGAACTCGTGTCCCTTAGCCTTCGTGTCGTAGCGAGTCTTCATCTTTTCCGTGTTCAGGTTGATCCGCTCCCGAGCAAAATGATGCACATCTTCAAACCGTGCCCGAAGGTTTTCCATGTACTCCTCTGGCGATGAAGGCGCATCTGGAGGGCGGCCGAACACTAGATCGGCGGGAAGACGAAGATCTCTGCCGAACAGCATCTGGGAAGGTGTGAAGCCGGTAGTCTCATGGACGGCGCTCCTATAGGCCAGCAGGAAGTGGGGAAGTTTCTTGTCCCAGTCCTCTTGATTCCTAGATACCAGAAGCGAGAGGTTGTTTAAAATTGTGCGATTGAACCTCTCCACCATGCCGTCGGATTGTGGGTGTAATGGCGTAGTCTGGGTTTTGTGCATTCCGAGAAGTTGGCATAGTCCTTTAAAGACTGCAGAGGTAAAGTTCGTTCCTTGGTCGGAATGAAGTTGCAGAGGGGTACCATATCTGGAAATCCATTCTTGCACCAGTACCTCTGCTACGGTCGTAGCTTCTTGATCGGGAATAGGAAACGCTTCGGGGCACTTAGAGAAATAGTCAATGACAACTAGGATGTATTCGTTGCCATCCGAAGTTCGCGGAAGAGGTCCCAAGATGTCGAGGGCAATTCTCTCGAAAGGCGCTCCTACATTGTAACGATGTAGTTTTCCACGGCTTCGTTTCTTCGGGCCTTTACGGGCGGCACAGGCGTCACAAGCTTGACACCACTTTTCGACATCGCCCGAGCCCTAGCCCAGTAGAAGCGCTCGCGAACTTTCTGCAGGGCCTTCATTATGCCAAAATGGCCGCCGGTTAAGCCATTATGGAGCTCTTCTAGAACTTTCGGAATCCTCGAACGAGGGAGTACTAACTGCCATCGGAGCATCTGGCCGTCGTCCGACTCCCATTTACGATACAGGACTCCTTTTCTCAGGCGAAGCGAATCCCATAAAGCCCAGTACTGTTTTGTTGCCGGACTGTAAGATGATATTTCTTGCAAGCTGGGCTTAGCGCTGGATTTTTCCATAAATTCCACAATAGGTTTGATGTCGCTGTCTGCTAATTGGTCCGCCCGAACATTTTCGTCACTCCAGGGATCTTGAGATGGTGCCGATGATGTAACTTGGCGGACAACGGGATGTTTCAGATGGTAATTTTTCTCTGCCCTGGAGCAATAGCGACAACTGTCTATGCAGCGCCTTCTCGACAAAGCATCTGCATTTCCATGAGATGACCGTTTCCGATGACGTATCTCGATGTCATATTCTTGTAATCGCTGTATCCACCTGGCTATCTGGCCCTCTGGATTCTTGAAATTTAGAAGCCAGGTTAAAGAGGCATGGTCCGTTCGGAGCAGGAACTTTTGGCCGTACAGGTAATGATGGAAGTGTTCCACGGCCTTAACGATAGCAAGAAGTTCCTTTCTAGTAACACAATAGTTACGTTCCGCCTTCGAAAGGCACTTGCTCCAGTAAGCAATGACGTGTTCTTGGCCATCTATCTCCTGGGACAAAACTGCTCCAACACTCTCCTTACTTGCGTCTGTGTCCAGGATAAATGGCTTGTCAGGGTGAGGATACGACAGGATCGGCGAAGATGTTAAAGCCGTCTTCAGTTCGTTGAATGCGTCCTCACATTCCTCAGTCCATAGAAATTTCTGTCCAGTCTCGGTCAATTTGTGAAGAGGCCTTGCAATTTGAGAAAAGCCCCTCACGAATTTTCGATAGTAAGTACACAGACCGAGAAAACTTCTTAAGTCATGGATATTCTCGGGACGACTCCAGTTCTGGACTGCGGACGTCTTTTTGGGATCGGTTCGGACTCCGTGGGCGGATATTATGTGCCCGAGGTAACGTACTTCCCGAAGAAACAAATTGCACTTCGATGGACTTAGTTTCAAGTTTGCCTCTTTTAATTTCTGCAGGACCTTTCGAATATTCTCGAAATGCTCTTTGAAAGTCCTTCCGACGATGATGATATCGTCCAAATAAACGAGACATGCTTCGTAGGAAAGTCCTCTCAACACTGTCTCCATTAGACGCTCGAATGTAGCAGGTGCGTTGCAGAGTCCAAAAGGCATAACTTTGAACTGCCATAATCCTTGTCCCGTGGTGAACGCAGTCTTTTCACGGTCGTCGGGATGAATTTCTACTTGCCAGTAGCCACCCAGCAAACACAGCCGTATCGGGTAAGGGATGGGCCGACATCGGCAGTACCGTTTATATGTCGGCATTGGCAAGATAGTAATTGGAGCGGTGTCGGTTCTGTGTCGGCAAAATGCGTTGGCGTAGGCAAAAGAAAGGTGATTTCGGGCGTGCAACGGTCCGATTGCGGCAAGTCTTTTAGGGTTAACATGCGATTTCGGCGATGTACTGCATAACCGACATCGGTCCAGAAGTGTAATTTCTAAACTGAACGGTATAGAACCAGCAAGCAGCACATATATGTTGTTAAAGTAATACTTTTTAATTTATGGTTTCCATACTTACATGTTTTGAGCCCGTAGGATTGAAGTGCCCCCTTCACAGACAAATAAAGAAAAAAATCATTCTATCTGGTTAATTTACCGACTTTGCTTTTTATAATTTAGTATTGAAGGGGTTTCTAACGCCGCCCCCCCCCCTCAACCCTCAAAGGGGGCAGTTTCTGTCTAGTTATTCATATTTCTAACTAAAATCATATGACTATAAATTTCATTTTATACAAAGTAATAGTTGTTCTTAAGTACTTCCAATAAAAAAAAGTTAAAAACTAAATAAATAAAAATAAAATACCTGCAAAGCAGAACATAAAACATTGCATTTTAGAGGTTCACAAATGGTTCCCACCATGGCCGAGAGGATAAGACACCGAACATGGTTGAAGTGTGAAGGTCCAAGGTTCTGGTCTACCGCGTATCTGTCAATCTACAGTTTAAATTTTGGGTGATTTCCCCCAAATGAATGCGAATTTGCGTTCGATAAGGTAACCAGATTTTTGAACATATAATTGAGGATAAATCATCGTTGTATCCCCAATTCTAGAACATAAATTGGGGGAATTTGATATTTTTTTTATACATTCAAAACATTATAATATTCATAAAATGAAGGAAATGTGATTGATTTTCATAAAATTAGGGAATAAATCATTATAACTAATGTTCAACCCCAATTTTACTGTTTATTAATTGTTTTATATTTAGGAATAAACGTTAGAGCCCTTTAAGAATTCCTCCGCTCAGGACACCGACATCCTAGTCTGACTTACACAACAGAACTTTCTGAAATTAAATTGGATTAAAATTGTAGGAAAAAGATAGTTTCATTTGTATTGCCATAAAAAATTAAAAATATCAGCACAATTTATAGTTAAGGAACTTTTCTATATAATAGATAGTTGCTGGCAGAAATGAAGCCTCCCGATTAAATGAAGGTTCATAAATCAGGATAATTAGAACCTGTGCTTTTTGTGGTGTCTGTGCTGTAGGGTAGCTGCCACCCCCCCCCCAAAAAAAAAGATCTACTACATAATATTGATCACTTTAAAACTATTTTTTTCTGCTTCAAAACGGGGGTGCAACTATTACACGTGTAAACACGGTAATAAAAGGCGCATGTGTAGTTCTTTAAAATACGCAAATTAATGTACACTAATAAATAATATGTGTTAATCAAATTTTCCTCGGTCAGTCAGATATATAGTCATATTTCACTTTCAAATTTTTACTCAGATTTAAAGAATATCTCAGATTAACAAAAACTCGAATTCATTCACTTGTCATTAATAGCCAAATATGAAATCACTTCAAATATTTCACGCCAAATACTTAGACGTCAGCAAGGGATAAAATAAGCGGAGTGATACAATTTTCTCTCATCTCAATAGCCACCAGTGTTCTTTCTGGTGAGCGGAAAAAACGCCGCCAGAAAAAACGCCGCCGGAAATAACGCCACCGGAAAAAACGCCGCCGGAAAAAACGCCACATGGAAAAAACGCC
>JAWZYV010018094.1:0-5000 GCA_038373885.1 Cheiracanthium punctorium
GTGGTTTTGCGAGACGAGACAGAGGTTTACCACTGCGAGGCGAGGGAACGAGACAGACCTGTTTCTCGTCTCGCGCGTCTCGCGTCCATCCCTATAAGGGAGTAATGTGATCCCGACATATTTCGGGGATCAAATTTCAACGAAAAATCCGATTTTGACTACCTCTAAATAATTTTTTAGAACTTTTTCGACGCATCTCATCGTACGCTAGCACGCACGATCATATAAATGCGTCTGCAACCCATTTTGACCAGCTTTCCATGCCGTCTCAAAAACTATTGGTCGTGTAGAGTTTATAGTCTCAGTTTTATATTCGAACGGAGAATTGAAATGTACAGGCGGTTGCCGTGCCCCCCCCCCCGCCAATATTGCACCTGCTTGGAAAAAGATGAATTTTCACAGCCCGCTAATTTTGCACCTGCTTGTAACAAGCATGTGATTTTTGAGAGGGAAAGGAAAATGTAGAGGTTGAGAACGGGGACTCAGAGAGAGACAGGAGCCCTGAGCGGACGCGTTTAGGACGCACTACGTTGATTGTAATTTTCGAAAAAGATTCCGGGAATCGACCACCGATTCGCCGAGACCAATTTTTGGGGCAGAGACATCCTGTCTCGTAGATCAACCTGGACAGTGGCTCCGGACTTTTCCGGACAGTTTCTTCGAGCAGTGACATCTTCACGCTGGACAATTCCATCCTGTCTCGTGGATCGACCTGGACAGTGGCTCCGGACAGTTTCTTCGAGCAGTGACATCTTTACGCGGGACAATTCGATCTTCTATATTTCGAACCTGCACGGTTTATGTAGCCAAGAGAATATGTATGAGTGTTCTAATTAAATTCGTTATCGTTACACTTTTGAGTCTTTCTCAACATTAAAATTTCTGCACACTCCCAAAACGCTACAGAAGAAGAAATAAATTGGTGGCAGCGGTTTTGGATCGAAAGAGTAAAGAAAAATATACCCTGCCCGAAGACAAAATAGTGTGACTTTCGTTCTGAAGTGTATCCACGGACAAAAAAATAATTATTGTTATTATTATTGTGCCCTCATGAACAGTGATTTCGTCAGAAAAGAACTGTGTTACTTTAGTACTAAAGAAAGAGATTATCCACGTGAAACATTCGGAATATTGTGCCCTCTTGGACAGTGAATTCTCCAACTGCGTGTTTCTGGTGCTGAAAGAAGACCTGTAGCCGTTCGGATAGTATAGACATATCAACATCGGTGTTTAGTACCAAATGCCGTAGCGGATTGGAGAATACTAAATGATTTCGGCAGAAAAATCTGGTAAGCTTGAATTTTTATTTCTATTGCAATGACGCTATACTTTTGAAGGGAATTTATAATTTTTAAAACAAAGTTGTGAAATTTAGGTTTCAATTCTAAAACTGAAAGTAACTACACAAATCCAAAATTTAAAAATCCTGCAAAATATATTACTTATTGTTGGTAAAAGGTTTCCATAGTAAATTGAATGATGCAAGAGAAAGCATTCTATGGCGATTCTTTGCAATTTACGCATTACCATAAACATTATTCATTTACATAATAGTTGCTCTTAAGGAAGCTCTCCATACATGTTTAATTTATGCATAGTTTTGTAAGATTGACGCATTTAGCACCGCAAAACATTTAATCTCACCTTGTGTTAAAAAAAGAGCAGGGATAAATGCGATAAAATTGTGGCGTAATTTTTACGTATTTTAAAGCATTTGACGTCATAGATCCTCACTTGAGAATTCAAATTCCGATATCCCATTTAAAAACTTGATTGTTTGAAAAAAAACCTTTTTTCTAATCCCTTTTGTGGCAACGCAATTAAATGATCACGTGCCATGATCAATTAATGTAATCCCGTAAGCTCTCCCCGTTGATGCTATTAAATTCTAAACATTAGGTTATATTAAAATTCGTAAAAAATCACCTAATTTACATAATGTTTTTGTTTTTATTTTAAAAGAGGGAGAAGGGAATATTCCACGATCTGTCAAAATATCAAAAAGTTATGACGGATAGAATTCAAGATGCGACAGTTTTAAAATTATTTTACGAAAAATTTGCCGAAACAGATGCTTAGTAAAAAAATTCCTAAAAATCGGTAAATCATGTTATGTATTCAGAAAAATCTGTTTTTAAAAGAAAATTTTCTCCCCTATCCGATGATACAAATGCCGTTTTGCTGCGAGCATAATTTCTGCCGTTATTACGCATTAGGCGAGAAAAAATGTCAAAAATCGCATAAACATTAAAAAAAAAAAAAAATTCTAGGTCGAATTTTGAAAAAATCACTTCGAGGTGCACAACTTCATGTTTAGATCTTCCCGAATACCAAATTTGGTGTTTCTAGGTGTAGCTGTTTGTCCGTAATGCTGCCGACACACATACATTTTCTTTTATAATAAGTAGAGAAGTAAATTAAGAATACATTACCACTAGAGCCCTTAAGTGTCATTGATGGAAAAGTCTGTTAATTTTGTCTGGATTTTTTGTTTGAAAAACTTTTTTCTCATAAACATTTTTGTCGGTAACACGCTTTGGATTGGACGAAAGAGGGTGATACTTAAAGAAAAAATAAAGATGACACTTTCTGGATGAAATGCAAACAGTAACATCAATTTTACTACTCTCAGGTGAGTTACACACCTGGTAATACCAGTTCAAGGTCACTGATAAAAATAGGTAGTACAGGGTTCGTGCAGTCTTTAAAAAGTGCTTATTTTCATTTTAATTTAAATCTTTTGCCACTATGAAAGTCGGACAATCGCGATCTTCAGTGGCTTATTACAATTTAATAATTATTACAGTTATTTGCATTTCCGAAACTCATTTCGATTTTGGCAATTCCTAAGTTATGGGTGATTATAATTTTTTGCTGAGCCAAAAATATGTGCATTTTCATTAATGCTTAGATTTTGAATATTTGTGCTTTATAAAGGAGTGGGAGGGGTCGGTTACAGTAAAAGGATTAAGTTAATGTGTAAATTATTTCAGTACTAAAAAAAAAAACTTTTTTTTAGTTTTTTATTAATTAGAAATTGAAAGACTCATAAGAAGATATTTTGCAAAATTTGATATGCTCCCTATATTAAGACTTATTAGTAATCATAAAAAGTTTTCCTCCGAAATGTTTTTAGAATATCTTTCTAAAAAATTCTAAAATAAAAATAAAAAGATGAAAGATCTGTCTCGCCAGTTGCGTTATTTTTCTCTATCAAAAGAATAAAATGTAGACATGGCACGGCACACTTGACCTCAGATCTTTTATTTATTTAGCCTGAGTAAAATATTTATTATGCTCAATGTAATCATGGCCCAAAATCCGTTCAACCTCTGATCTCAAGCTGTTTGGATTTCTGGCTCTGTACTATAATTCATCAAATTATATAAAGTGTATTTAAATTTAAAGTAGTCATTTTTTAATTTAAATTTCAGTATTTTATTTATATAGAACTATTGAGTAATTTAAATTTACAAAAAGTAAAGTTTGATTTCTACAATGTAATTTCTTTGAAAATTATTCCTTAGTAATAACCTTAAAATTATTTCTATAGGCCTTCCAACTTCTACTGTCAACCCAGAAAGATAACTTATGGTCCCACAGATTTAACATACACAATCGCAGTGCAGTATGCAAGTTTTTTTTTTTAAACATGATTTTTAAGTGTTTGTATGTGTCTTACATACCTCGTCAAATATCAATCATTTCAGCTAATTTTTTTCTTCGCGAATCACACCCCTGTTTATGTTTCCCGTAATTTACATCATATGATCTTATTTAAGTCTGTTCCAATGACATTGTTTTTGTAACAGTTTCATGTGGTTACTATGTCTAGTGTGCAAGCCTTCATGATTGCACATAATGTATATGCAGAATTGGCACAAAAGGAGGTGGGGCGTCTAGCAATATTTAATTTTCCACTTATCCCAAAACTTATATTTCAGTGGATCTCCACTACACGTTTATTTGGGCTTATCTTTTTTAATTACTTCACTGCTGCTGGTAAAGGATATTATTATTTATTTCTTCTTTAGTGCTTATTATTATGTTTAAATAAGCTTCAAAGTTCTCATTAACTTTTTTTTTCAGTATATTATATATGTAATTTTTTATTTATGTTACTTCTAGAATAGTGATGAATTTGAAAATGCAGTGAAGAATGTGCCAGCCACTCAGCCACCATGTGGAATCATTTTAATAAAAGAAAATAAGATTTCAGATGCAGCTGTGTTGTACTGTGGCCATTTCCTAAATGCCACCCCAAGGAATGCATTGGGGTTAATAACAGTTCTAGTATCAATGTACTATTGCCTAGAATTGAACTACCCTGTTCAGTATGTACAGGCAATGGGGACACTAGGGGTGTATGTACTAGGCCACAACTATTACAAACTTGGGAAAAAAGCCATCCGTGTTTTGGATGGATTGGAACATGTAATGGAGATGTAATTGGGGAACAAAATAATGTTGAATGTAATATTATATAGGATAATAAAAATTTTGAACCAACTGAGATAATGGGTTATAATTTTATTTCCATTGTTTCTAGTGTAATTTAATTGTAATTTCTATCCAAAGTTTCTTCAGTGTTTCTATTGAATTTATTTTACTTTATTTTATACAGCATTGCATGGGTGAAACCTGATAGGTTCCTGTTAGCTATATTAAAATCACATTAAATAGATTCGGTTAAATCAATATCCTTTTAATAAAAGGTAATACAAATTCTAAAATATGAAAAAGAAAAAAATCATAGTTTCATTTTTTCAATTGCCATCACATTTGCTTCATTGCTATCAACAATAACAGCGTTACCATCTATAAATTTAAATCCAAACTTAATTTTTCTATGTATGAAAGTGAATGTTTGTGTGTCCTGTATCAGGGTTCGTAGGCCTCTGGAGAACCGGGAAAACTCAGGGAATTGAAAATAAGTGTTTAAATCTCAGGGAAACTTGAAAATTTCTTTAAAAACCTGGAAAAATCTAGCATATATCCTG
>JAWZYV010018095.1:0-49165 GCA_038373885.1 Cheiracanthium punctorium
CCTCCCCATCTTCCCATTTCCGGAAAAATCCTTAACACTCAAATTCACGGACCTCTACGCCTCTGGTACTATATATATATGTATATAACATGTAGCTCAAACGGGCATGAGAAATTCGAAACAGGACTAATCTCCGGCCCAGATATTTTTTCCTCTCAATTCAAGAAAAGTCATTTCTATTCAACCCCCCGACACCCCGCCCGCCTCGTAAACCAAAGAGACACCTGAAACCTTCAACGAAGCACTTATCTTTATCAGCCGCCCGCATCTCCCCGAACTCTCCTTGACAACGTCATAAATTTGATCCCATCCCCTGATCCCCCCTTTTGTATACAAGAGCGCGAACGTATATGTGTGTGTTGGGGGGGGGGGGGAAGTAAGGCGAGATAAAACAGGGAAAAGTGAAAATAACATGTGAAACACGGATTTCCATCATGTATGTTCGACTGGTTATCAAAAAATTACAAAATCAAAAATTTCAAAAACTCAAACTGTAATCACCCTCAAATACCCATTTTTTAAAATTACCCTCACAAATACCCTCAAGCTCAAGAAATACCCTTTTTTCGGGTAAATACCCGCAATCTGGCAACACAGGCTGACGCTTTTCGCCCTTTGCGCGAGGGGCTTCGCATAGACGCCGACCGCGGGGACCAATCAGAGTGCGCCATCTCAGCCGGGAAACTTCGAGAACATTCGATCGACGGGGGAAGGAAGCGAGAAAAGAAGAAAATGGCGGCCAGCAACTACTACACGCGGGAAAGAAACCAACTTGGCCGAGAAGAAACGCAGGCAAGAACGGCCATCTTGAAATGGGGAAAAAAACTTAATTGATCAAAAGGGCATTAAAAAAACGTTATTAAATTTCCTAAAATTTTAGCGGGAGATAGCTAATCGTCCGAGACAACCCTGGGTAAAATTTGGAATAAAAATTAAATTAGAAGAGAGTAAAACTAATTAAAAACCGGACATGAACAAGAGATATTGCAAGAAATGAGCTAGGCTATTGAAGAGAGAGGGAAACTTAATAGTCAGCAGAAAATCGACAGAATTTACCTGATAATTAAAATTACACCTCCGGAGACCGGGCAAACAAAGGCAGAATTAATTTAAAGAAAAGGTAATTATTTAAAAAAAAGGTCCCAACAAAAAAAGGGTAATTAGTAGTAATTTAAAAGAGGTTAGCTATTGAGTTATAGAAGAAGAGTCATCCAGACCATTATATCTCCTGACAAAAGGTATTTAAATTAAACTTCCAAGTTAATTACAAGTATTAAGAAAATAAATAATTAATGGTTAAAACAATTAAAAATAAAAAATTACTGCTTTTGATTTGTAAAAAACATTATCCCCCAAAAACAATACAACACAATAAATTATTTTTTGTTTGCTGTTTCGCTAATTAATAAATATAAAAACAAATAATTTCTATAAAAAATAACTTTATAATCTAAAATATTTAATTATTCGTTTCAATTAACTGCATTTTTAATGAAAAATTATTATATGATTATCTGATTAATGATTTTAATCAGATAATCATCATATAATTTCTGCAAAATTGTTCATAATACTCATACTCATTCCAAATATGCTTTTACTTAATTATATATGCTTAAACAATACCTATATTAAATTTTTTAAATTATTAAACTTAAAATCCACTTTACGATTGCGATAAAGACTAAAGTATTTCAAAAAATATTAATAATCTATATACCGGGCGATTCAAATTAGATGATAAGGCGATTATTTTTTTAACCGTAAGTGATCGAAACATACTTTCATAGAAAAGTTTTTCAAATTAAGAGTAGCTTTCAGATTTGGCATTTTTTTACTGGAGGTTGTATACATATTAAAAGACGAAATTTAATTTTTATATGGTCCCTCCTTTCCTACCCTTTATATTTAGAAGAATGTTGCTCTTTGCCTAAGAAAATTAATAAAACAAATCCCGTGTCTTGTAAGTGGAATAGTTTTCGAGATATATCAATTTGAAACTTTTGTCATTTGTTGCCAAGCAATAAGGAGGTGTCTCCAGAGTGAGAAAAATGTAATTACTTTTCAACTGACATTAATTTATGCTAATAATCACCTGATAGATTCAGTTAACTCCTCAAATCCTAATTTAGCTAGAATTTTCCTGTAAAGCATGCAAACATTCATTAAAAAATGATTAATTATTATTTTGAAGTGTGGCTATTACCGATGATTTTATTTCAACAGGGTTTGTTTTTTGCATTATAAAAAATTATAGTTCTTAAAATTTGCCAATGGGGGTGCTGTAGGCTAAAATATTGCAGTCTGAAAATTAATAAATAAATATTATTAGAGCATATCAGCCTTTTTAAAAATATTTTTGTATAAAGCACCCCCCCCCCCACCCCCAACCATCAGCAAATTTGAATATTACTGGTTTATCAGATATAACTGGAAAAAGGCATACCGACAGAATACCTGTGATAGCTACTACTCCGAAGGTTGAATAACTATTGGGAATTTTTGAATTCCTTACAGGACCCAGACTTGGAATTGCTTCTGCTGTATAAAACCTCTTACATGATTAGTCATTTTTGGATGCTGCTGAAGCTGTAGTACAGTGGGTGTTGACACATTTTTGTCACAATTTTTATTTTCTCCATGAAGTTAAATATTAATTTGAAAATAAAAATGTGATTGGCATCAAATTGTAATAAGTCTTATTTATCATCTGCAGCATTAAAAATATTTTTTGCTTTAAAATGTCACTGACAAATAAACGATGGATCGAAGGCTATACTTTTGCACTATCCAAAGAAATACTCTTATTGAGTTATTAAAAAAAGATGTCAAAATCATGGTTTTAATATTTCTACATGTAAAATAAGTGACATAATTAATATGAAAGGAAAGAAACATCAAAGTTTATATTTCACTGGGGAAAGGCAATAAATGCATACCCAACAAAGGTTCTCACCCCCAACAACACCTCTTATTAAATTTAAAGTCACAACTCATGTTTTAAAGGCAAATCCAACTACCCAAAGAACTATCGCAAAATCTTTAAATATCTCTGTAGGAACTGTGAACAAAATTATAAAATCCAATTTAAATTTAACGAAAGCAGAAAAACACGATTTTCATCGCCTAAAGCCGAAACATATTTCTCAGGTAAGATTATGCGTAGATTGTTGTATGAAAATTATTTGGTGGGTGAAAACTGGAAATATGTAGATACAATTGATGAAATTTGGATACATTTATCCGACTGCAATAGAAAAAGATCAATTTACTACCGCAAAAGAGGAGAAAAAGACTTAACAAGTTGATTTAGAGAAAACAAGGAAAGTTTTTCTAAAGGTTTTATGGTTATTACTGGATTTTCTTATAATGGAAAACTTACAATAAGGAAAGCGAAAAAAATGTCAAAATTAATTCGGATTACTATCAGAAGTATGTTTTAACACCTATTTTTAAAGAAAAAATTCCATCCCTTTATCCAAACAATCTTCACTGTGTTAAGTTCCATACCTCTAAATCTACTGCTCTATTTTTTGATGAAATGAGAAATGAAACTAGAATCAAAGCTATTCCCTTGCATTCCACCCAAGTCCCCTGACGTGTCTATTATGGATTACTGTGCATTTGGATGTTACAAAAATGTGTGAACACCCTCTGTATTTAATACAACGGCCAGTAAGATAGGTCATTTAAATGGCGCTTGCCATTTGCTAGGAAAACAGCTGAGCTGCGATTTTTATACTAAACACCACCTCAGGCAGTGTGTTTTCATCAACCTCGAGCACATCATCTAGGCAGATATATAGCTGGTTTAAGTCTTGTACCCTTGTACATAACTCTAAAGTCAGTGTTTGGGCTATGTGTACCTCATATGCCCATGTAATAATCAGGGTCTGCTGACAACAGAAAATGGTGTGAATTTTCATAAGCTGACAGCAAATCTACTGTGCTCAGGGCTAAGTCTTATTACTTTTTCACAATAGTACATTGCACTTAACTTTTAAAACTGACAAATTTTTAAATTATATTTTGGTTAATCTCAAGGCATTTTCTGAAGTTGCCACAACTTATTTGCAACACTGTATGGTACTCTGAAATTATATTCATACATAACACATTAAATACATTACTTACACAAAAAATATTAACAGTTCTTCTATGGAGATGGGGATAACACATATTTTGTGTCCTGCTAAATATAGGAGCACAACATTTCTGCTTCAAGTTAAAAGAAAAAAAAAAACGACAAATAAATTTAAATAGTAAAAAAGAAATGTAAGTTTAGTAGAAGCATGGATTAAACTCTGTAAATTAAATCATTCTTATTATTTTTTAGTTGAATGACGATTTGAGTTCAACAAAACACCATAATTTATCCAGTTAATTACCATACTCAATAAATCAATTTGTGTGCTGTTTTTGCCCCCCCCCAAAAAAAATGTAATTTTTCATGGTATTGATGTGTGTGTTTTTGTAAATGTTATGGCAATTTTAAATTTATTTTATTCAACAATTATTATCCTCATTAATAAGGAATTAATTAGTTTTTAATCAATGATTACAATAAGCATTACCATCGATCGCATGCTATAAAAAAGTTCGTCCTTAAAACGTTAGAATTTTTTAAGTGCTGTAGCAGAAAACTTTTGTATAACATTATGCGTATTTTTAAATACTGGTTTTACTGCCGTTCAGTTTAATAATAATAGCAATGTCAAATAACATAATGAATTACCATTTAAGTATAATTTAATACGTATTTCCAAATTTCATTTTAGTAAGCTAGCATTTTTTAAAAAGTGCTCTGTGTTGTTGTTGTTTGTTTGTAAATTCGGTTGAAACTAGGCTAAGGCGACGTCTGGGTTCCCAGATTTAGTTGAACTCTACATTGCCAAGTCCTTCTGTCGCCAAGATTACCCAGCATGCACTGCGGTCCGCTGTATGACCCCTGATTTCAAAATTCGCGGTGGTTACCCCAAAACAAGACACGGGGGAGTTACCCCAAGAAAAGGAAGGGAGAAATGCACTTACCTCGTGCTATTCTAAATTAAAGAAAAAAAAATACAACTAAAAAAGGAAGTAAGAACAACACCTACAGTAGGTATAACTATAAACCCAAGAGGGGAAAACAAACCGGACGAGCAGCGCACCCGCCAACCAACACCTCACTAAATCTTCCTTGTCGCCGATAGATTTTCCCATTTATGTCGTAAAATAGACATGATTGGGGTGTTTAGATGTCCAATTCATGTCATGTTATAGACATAATATGGATTTTCCCGTTTTTGTCGTAATAAGACTTAATTGGGGTGTTACATGCCCCAATCATGTCTTATTCTAGACATATTATGGATTTTCCCAAAGATGTCGCTAAAATGATGTCCAGGAGATATCTTATCATAGACATAGACATGTTTTGGACAAGTTTGTCCAGATATGGACATAAAATGGGCAAGTGTGCTGTCTGGGATACCCAAAACTGTTCACGATGTCAATCTCCCCGAGTAAAACTCGAGCAGTTCGTGTTTTACTCCAGTTTTACCCGAAAGTGGCAGTCTGAACGCACCCCAATTCTAGAAAACTCTGGATTTGTAAACAAATACCTGTAATCCTGGCGAAATACCCTTACAAGTTTCCAGATTTTTTTATATGCGTTAATCTGATACAATTTCTCTGCTTTCTAATTACCTTTACAAATTCTTTATTTGTGGTTTGATTGCTGTTTTTCATTATGAGTAACTCGTCTGTGGATAAACTCATAGCACAACTCGATAATATGTGTCGAAATGAGTTTGACTTAATTTCAGTTACGTGTATTTTAAAGGACTTGACTAACATGATGAAAAGCGATAATTACAAGTAAGTGATTGTTTTGTTTTCGATGTGATCATGCAATTTATTTTTAAGCATTGTGGAGTTATGAAAGATATGCTGTTTAATTTGAAATTAATAAAATTTTGATTGATTGGTACAGTTTTGTGCATCATCAAGATAATAAAATTATTCAAGCAGTGTGTTAGTATTATTATTCAGTCATTCTTGTCAGTATGCTCATAATTAGTGATGTAAAGTACTATATGCGGGTATTTATTTGATGTTAACAAATTGTTCCAGAAGCGGAATTGGCTCAAATTCAGTTGCTTTATTTAGATTCTCATCTTAAGAGAAGGTTACCAACCGAACCATTCCAGACTTTTTCTGAAAAAATCAATCCATCAAGCTTTGGGTTGATTCCTACTTTAGGCCCCCACTTGACGCGATATCATAAATAGGCATTTCAGAGCGTTTCCCCATCTTTTCTCTATACTCAGAACAAACCTAGCCTGACAGTGGAGCAGAAGGCTAGAGGAGCCATTTCACTTCTCTGCATGTATCCCTCCGACACTTGTTTCTCCGTCCGAGTCAGGGCCGGTTTTAGGCATTTTTTGGGCGTAGGCGAGATATAATTTTACGCCCCTTCGTATGGAAAGCTGATTTTTCGCCCCCCCTCTCATTTGCATGGGCGCCCATAAGGAGGGCAAAGTAAAGCACTTGCTCCCCCCATTACACATGAATCATTCAGCATGAGATTTCGCATATTGTGTTATGGTGTAAATAAAAGGACATCACAAAGCAAAATCGGTATTCCAATTGTTACAAGTGTGAAATTTGACACCCTCTAGAAAAAATACTGATACGATTCTTTAAATTGCAACATGTTCCTGATAAATTAGTATTATCTAATGTGCATACATGGGAAAGTTTGTCTATCTGCCTTGTGTACGAATACAAATCCACACCGTCTGATCGATCAACTTGCGATTTTGCACAGATTTGTAAAACGACATGGAGAAGCTCATAGATGACTTCATAATTTCGGATATCTACCAGTTCTCGGCTGACTTGTGTTATGGCAAGCCTACACGAAAGGCATTTGCCTGAGGGGAAGTGCCTTGGCTGAAGAACTTTTTTAAAGGGTTTTAACGCATATTCTTGGTACATCTAGAGGAAACCGACCGAAACACTTCAACCGTCTACCCTGTTCAGTGGCTTATCCACTCAGACACATACCAGTTTACGGAATTTTTCCAAGTATTACCTTTAAAAAGCTCCTCCGACTATACCCTATCAAGTAAAAACTGACCAATATGAGATTTTTTTCATGTAAAGATAATAATAAAAAGCGAGATTGGCATCATTTTGATGTCATGAGTCATCTAAAAGTTCCATAAAAGCAAATGAAAGGTTTCATGTGCTTAAACAAAAAAAAAAAAAAATAAAAAATAAAGAAAGCGATTCTGCGAAGAACGGGCCATTTGCTAGTTCCTGATAAAAGTGTGCCCAGCGATTAATAAGACACTTCATTTGTATATAAAAAAGTCTTTCTGATATTTGTATATTTAAATAATCGGTGTATTTAAATAAATTTATACTAATAAATCTGACATTTATTTCAATTTTTAGTTTTGAATCTTTATAATTATAAATATTCAATAGTTTTGTATCATAAATGTGCAAGGAATGGTATAAAAGATTGGTAATTACATTATTAATTTAAAGTGGCCCCAGAGTAATGTTTGCGGCGGGACCTCCGACTTTTGCGGTAAGTGCTTTAGTTTAGAAAAAATCATATAATTTTGACACTTAAACTAAGTATGTCAGGGCAGAGACTTCTTTAGTATGTCCTTTTAAAAACTGTTCTATATACTTAGAAATAAACGATAAACCTGTATTATTAATATCTTCTAAAATAATTCGATTTTTGAAATTTATGTCAGCTTATCAGGTTCCTCGGAATTTTTTGAATCTGTAGACACCTTAGTCGAAACTCAAATCCCCATGGTTTAGGAGGAGATAGCCCAACAAGCTTTGGCAGCGGCCGTTACTTTTTTTAAGAATAGAGAGATACCTTATTTTAGCTTTTAATCAATGAAAAATGTCTTTTTCATAATAAGCTTGCAAATGGAAAGAACTATAGGAGAGCAGTGGAATTACACGGTCTGCTGCATTCCCTCCACTGTCAGGTTAGGTTTGCACCCAGTATAGGAGCTGCAACGCTTCATTGCAGGAGAACATAAACTAATTAGGGATGAGCATGCAAAATAAACAAAATTTAAGTGAATTACCTGGAATATAAATGAAATATATTGTATTTTCATGACCTCTTGAACAGCAATTTTTTTTTCATTGTGTCTTGTTTTGTATTGTTCGTATTTTGTGTCTTGTTTTGTATTGTTTATTCATTTTTATTTTAGAGCCCCCTTTTTTAAATAGGTCAATCGAAAACTAGTGATCAGAAAAACTACTTTTTTTTTTTTTTAAAGGGAACTACTACTTTTTGAAAAATGTATTTAGCAACAAATACAACTACTTTTTGAAAAATGTAGTTAGCTATAGCTATTTTTGAAATGTAGTTACTACTTCGCTACTTTTTCACTACTTTTAGAAGGCAAATTTTGCTAAAAGATTCAATTTACATTCTGATTTTAGAATATTGATATGCTGATCCTGATACACCCACCAGGAACCTGGGAATTTTCCCAATTTGCCGGCCACAAATATATATATTGTATTTATATATACACTTATGTATGATGTGTAAGTGCGTTAGAAGAAAATGTAAGTGGGCTGCGGCATGAATTTCCCAGGCTAGTGTGATGGGTTATATCCATCCTCGTTGATATGGCTATCCCATCTTGCACAAACCACCTTCATTTCAATACCTTTTGAAAATATATAAAAAAATAGCTAATTATTTATACTATAATAGCTATAAAGTGTAAGTTATAGTTTTCAGCAATACGGTGTTAGAAATTTTGTTAACAGAGAGCAAGGTTGGAAAAAAAAAAAACCAGTTAAAAACCCACCAAAAAACCCATTTTTTTTTTTTTTTTTTATGGGTTTAAACCAGGTTAAAAAAAATTCTTTCATAATTACATGTATATCTTATAAATAAAAATGAAATTCTGTTTGTTTGTTTGTTTGTTTGTGGATTTGATTCGTATACAAATCCACAAAAATGGACCTATCGGCCTGAAATTTAGCACAGACATGTAAAATAATATAGAATAAATCGTAGTCCACTTTAAAACTTTGAAAGTCCACCCGTTCCCGGAATTTAAGAGATTTTTTATGCTCTTCACGAAAAAATCTTTCCATAATTGTAACCCCTGTAGTGAAAAAAATGTGAAATAAGGATCGTGGTTGCCATGTGTGGCGATTTTGCCGAATAAAATGTCGTTTGTATACAAATCCACCGAAATGAACCTATCGGCCTGAAATTTAGCACAGATATGTAAAATAATATAGAATAAATCGTAGTCCACTTTAAAACTTTGAAAGTCCACCCGTTCCCGGAATTTAAGAGATTTTTTATGCTCTTCACGCAAAAATCTTTCCGTAATTGTAACCCCTGTAGTGAAAAAAGTGTGAAATAAGGATCGTGGTTGCCATGTGTGGCGATTTTGCCGAATAAAATGTCGTTCGTATACAAATCCACAAAAATGGACCTATCGGCCTGAAATTTAGCACAGACATGTAAAATAATATAGAATAAATCGTAGTCCACTTTAAAACTTTGAAAGTCCACCCGTTCCCGGAATTTAAGAGATTTTTTATGCTCTTCACGAAAAAATCTTTCCATAATTGTAACCCCTGTAGTGAAAAAAATGTGAAATAAGGATCGTGGTTGCCATGTGTGGCGATTTTGCCGAATAAAATGTCGTTCGTATACAAATCCACCGAAATGAACCTATTGGCCTGAAATTTAGCACAGATATGTAAAATAATATAGAATAAATCGTAGTCCATTTTAAAACTTTGAAAGTCCACCCGTTCCCGGAATTTAAGAGATTTTTTATGCTCTTCACGCAAAAAGCTTTCCGTAATTGTAACCCCTGTAGTGAAAAAAGTGTGAAAGGATCGTGGTTGCCATGTGTGGCGATTTTGCCGAATAAAATGTTTTAAATTCTCAAAGTAAAAATAAAAGAATAATAATGATTTTTTTTTTTTAGTTTATATTCGTCAGGTTATTTTTTAAAAAATTATAATATCGTGTGCATGGGAAATCAGAGCAGGAATGTAATGCTTTACACGCAAAACAATAAGAATTGAAGATTTCCGAGGCTAATGTGTAAATTCTTTTAGTTTGGCGAAAATATAAAATGGCTGAAATAGGGATTTTGAGTAAGTGAGTTCTAGTGGTTTGCACAGTTTTCGGCTTTGTGCAATTTATTGAGAGCTTAAGGAAATAGATTTTTGGAAACAAGTGCAAAGGTTTTATTAGAATACAGCGTTAAATATAATAAAGACACATAAAACATTAGTTAATACGGCGGATTCATTAGTTAAAAGTTTTTATTTGGGAATACCTTATTCCCCCGTACACGATATATATTTCGGTTACACACATAACCATCTTCAGTCGTTTCTGGAGCTCTCACTAATGGCGGCTTCTTTTTATATCTTCGTCGTTCTTCTTCTTGAAAGTTCGATGCATGACGTCGTCCCATGATTGGTCGATTGTATGAAGCGTATCGTTGATGCTGCCCTCAGTCGTCAATATTTCTAAGCTCTCACGAATGTAGGCATATATACTATTTTTAAAGTTGGCTATTTTTTTAATATTTTTAAAATCAATGGTAATGGGCTCTTTCAAAGCAAGACGGGCTAGGGCGGTACTTTGTTTCTGGATCGTCCCATGATTGGTCGATTGTATGAAGCGTATCGTTGATGCTGCCCTCAGTCGTCAATATTTCTAAGCTCTCACGAATGTAGGCATATATACTATTTTTAAAGTTGGCTATTTTTTTAATATTTTTAAAATCAATGGTAATGGGCTCTTTCAAAGCAAGACGGGCTAGGGCGGTACTTTGCTTCTGGATCAATGGTAATGGGCTCTTTCAAAGCAAGACGGGCTAGGTACCGCCCTAGCCCGTCTTAGGCTAGTACCGCCCTAGGGCTAGTACCGCCCTAGCCCCAAAGTACCGCCCTAGCTCGTCTTGCTTTGAAAGAGCCCATTACCATTGATTTTAAAAATATTAAAAAAATAGCCAACTTTAAAAATAGTATATATGCCTACATTCGTGAGAGCTTAGAAATATTGACGACTGAGGGCAGCATCAACGATACGCTTCATACAATCGACCAATCATGGGACGACGTCATGCATCGAACTTTCAAGAAGAAGAACGACGAAGATATAAAAAGAAGCCGCCATTAGTGAGAGCTCCAGAAACGACTGAAGATGGTTATGTGTGTAACCGAAATATATATCGTGTACGGGGGAATAAGGTATTCCCAAATAAAAACTTTTAACAGCGTTAAATTTTAATGATCCGTGAAGAAATAATGCAGTTATTAAGGGATTTCAAGTGATCTAACTTCAGAATTCTCGCCAATTGAGTACATTGATTTAAGTTGGGGGAATTCCGCCAAATTTCAGAAAATCGAAATCTTCTCATTTAGTTTATCGGAGTAACGATGAATAAAACACATTATAGTTGATAATTTAAAAAAAAAATCGGCTGTATTAAGGGATTCCAATTTTCAAATAACTCTCTTTGGCTACTCTTTGGCGGTCGAACCATTTCCCATATTGATTGCTGCTAAGTCAATGCTTCGAATGATTCCCTGAAAAAACTCTTGCAGAATGGCGTATGTTGGCACTTTGGCGAGGCTTAGATTTGAAACTGGATTTTATTTGAGACTGGTATATATAATAACACTGGTTATAGATAAAAATGAATGTTGGTATGTGTTTATGAGGTTGAAA
The DNA here is from genome assembly GCA_038373885.1 of Cheiracanthium punctorium. Lineage (NCBI taxonomy): Eukaryota > Metazoa > Arthropoda > Arachnida > Araneae > Cheiracanthiidae > Cheiracanthium > Cheiracanthium punctorium. The sequence goes on from JAWZYV010018095.1 coordinate 11,753, forward strand.
AACTCTAGCACCGTTGAGCACCGTTGCACGATGAAATTTGGTTCACCTAAGTCTTTTATGATGGAGAAGGTTTTTATGCTATCCGTTTTCCTTAACTTGCCACTTGGTGCCGCAGCACAACGTTGAATTCTATTCCGTTTAGCCGTTTGCTATGCGAATATCGTCCAACCGATTTCGATGAAATTTGGTACACGCGAATATTAAAAACACGGAGAATATTTTTCACTATCCATTTTGCTGTAACTTGCCGCTAAATGGCGCTGCAAAGCATCAACTTCTATACCGTTCGACCGCTCGGCATAAAATTTTTTATACTTACACATTTGAGCACGAAGAATATATTCTAACTGCGTTCCTTTTGATGTTACTCACCACTAGATGACACTGCAATGCATTATTATTTTAACTCGCCACTAGATGACGCTGCAGCAGGCCAAATTCTTGACCATTCAAACGGTCGCTATGAAAATCAGTATACATAGCTATTTGAACAATGAGAATATTTTGGCGTTATCCATTTTGCTATAACTCGCCACTTGACGGCGCTGTAGCAAATCATTACTTTATTGAACCACTAGATGGCCCTGCAGTGTATCACTTCTTGACTGTGCAAATAATCGCTATGAAAATAGGTATACTTAGATATTTGAACACGGGGAAGAGATTGGCGCTATCCATTTTCCTATAACTTGCCACTAGATGTCGCGTCAACACATGAACTTCAGGACTGTCCAGCCGATAGTCATGAAAATTCGTATACATCGATATCTGAATGCGAAAAATATTTTCGATGTATCCGTTTTGCTAAAACTCGCCACTAGATTGCGCTACGCCGCATGGCCTTCTGCACCGTACAAACGATTGCCTTGCAATTCGGTATGCATGATTATTGGACAAAAATAACGCGATATCCACTTTGCTATATCTGTTTATTACAATGAATAGTAATCACCACAAATCGTAATATCAAAAAGTCCATTCATTCCCGTGCGAAGAACGGGTACTTCAGCTAGTATATTTATAAAAAATATTTGTAAAATGTTCAAATAACAATTAATATTCCTTCTGAAAATAATTAAAATGAAGTAAATAAACAATTGTTGTTATTTATGTTAAAGTACATTGAAATCATTAAATTTTAATATTTTTTTTAGAGATACTATTTTCAAAATTTAATATAATACAATAGTAATTGTTTACTACATTTTACATGGAATATTTCTTTTAGATTCATCAGTAATAATAACGATGAGTTTTAAAAATAAGTTGTTAAAACACAAAACCTCTATTTTAAAAACAAATTTAAAATGCAGCCTATAATTTAAGTTTAATTAATAATTTTTAGTAATGATAAAACATTAAGGTATCTATTAGATTGATATAAAAACTTAATACTTAACTGTTGATATTATAAGGATAATTTAAAAATATATCATAACTTATTCTATGTGTAGTATTCATAATTTTAAATTATTCTTTTAAAAAACCATTTGGTTTAAACCATGCCAACCCAGAGAGCACTGTGAATGACATGATGCAAGCGCAAGTCATGTTGGATGGAATTGCTGCAGTAAAAATAAAAGCAGTCAGTATCTTCTGGTGGCCTTGACATGTTAGCCAAAAGTGTTCATGTTTTATTTTTTTTAACTGATGTTTTCAACTATGATTTTTATCTGTATTGTATATTTTATGATAATAAAAATGAAGTTTTCTGGAATTTGAATATTGAAATTTTGTTAGCATAACTGTGCTAGGAACAGCTTCGATATTCACTTAAACCATGGTGACTTTTCATTCTTCAGCTATTCAGATATGTACACAATTGATAATCATTTCTTATTAAAGTTGCCATTAAGGTAGTTATCCGAATATTCTTATGCTTAAAATTGCCGTTATGGCATTAACATTCCCAAATATATAATCTCTCATTTGGGTGACAATTATCCAGGCTATACCCTATGATATGTTAAATTCCTGATTTAGCTCCTATGACACACGCACACACACTTTTTTTTGCCTAGTAGGCTCACCTTTTATGACACTCACTAGTAGAGCAGAAAATGATTTTTAATTTTTACATGTAATCAAATCTTATATCACATATCTATATATATCTATATTATCACATGCTTAAAGTTTTTTTTTTTTTTTTTTTTTTATCAATTTGTTTTCTCTTTTTTTTACAGATGTGTTCTTATATCCAACAACTGGGATGCTATTGTAAATCTTACACGGACTCCCATAAAACTGCTGTTCCAAAGCAGTTTTGAGAATAATGAATTAGCATTTTTAGCAGAATATTTTAGATTTTTAAGAAATGTATGTGGTGGAGGAATTTCTCAAAACCAACAGTTCATTCTGAGGTATGGATTTCTGTATTTGAAAATTATTGCAGTGTGCAGTTTGTGGAAATGATTTTGTAATGCTCATATAATATTAAGAACAAAATGAATAATATATGATTGCTTGTAGTTTAATTTTATAAATATTTTTTTCAAAATTTTAATTATTATTCAAATCATTGGGGTAGCCACTCCTTTAATTTTTTTTTAGGGGGGGGGGGAGGTGGTTAGGCACTGACATAATGTATAAACTGAAGGTTCTGAAATGTGTACATATATAAACTTACAAAATGCCCTTTTTAGAGTTCAGAGCCATAAGATCGCTAGCAACCTCAGCCATGCCCTTGATCCTCAAGATTATGGGAGGGGAGGGGTAGGGGTCACTAATAGAGTGGACAAACTAGAATAAAAGTAGTTCTAATGTTACAAAAGTTATTCTACTGTTACATTTTAATTTTATAAAATAAAAATTATTTTTAATGGTCAAACATAATATAAAATAGGAACCAGTAAGGAATATGATTTACAATAGCAGTGTTTGGTTTTTGATGTTTTCTGTGTAGGAACTGGCCGAAAGGGACTGCATTGTGAAATGTCCCTCTAACCAGTGATCGCAATAACGCCTCTAGATGCGTATTTCACTCTTTAGAAATTCAGAATATGCCTTAAAAATTTCAGAATTCGTATTTTTACGCACTGCTTTTCCATATGAAATTAGGTATATTTAAATAAATAATTATGATTTGCTGATTTAAAATTTAAAAAATCCAATTATTGCACTAGTTTTTGTTGAACTAACATTTATGTACCTAGACGTATAATCAGTTATTATTTATGTGTCAAATGCAATTTAGTTATGCATTTGAATATTTAGCATAATTTTTCATTGCTTTAATTACTCCTTTAGAAAAGAAAATACTCTTTCTAAAAAGCTTAAGGAGTATTTTTACTCTTCTGAAAAATTCCTAGATCGATCACTGCCTCTAACTAACCTACCTGACTTGTACTCCTGTAAACTATCTTAAAAAAAACTACATACTACACTAAACAAATTCGAATTTAAAATTAACATGATCTTTATTTAGGAGACTTGAAATTATTTTCTTTAACAATAGGAATTAATATAATTTACAAACAAAAGCATAACCTGGGTTAAAATATAGTCAGGGGAGATGTGGTATTCAGTGGTGATATTTTTCTGTTAGTTGTATATAGGGGCACTTTTCATGGGAAATGAAGAAAAAGGACATATTCACCCATTCATATAGGTGGATCAAGAAGCTGCAGTTCCGTCCTTGCAAGCACAGCCAGGAGGGAGCAAGCCTAGCAATATTCCGGTCAGGTGTTGAGTCTCTCTGGATAAGCACCAAGGGAAAATCTTTTTTAGCACCAGCACATTTTTTTTCTGACATCTCATCTTGGCCAGATTGGAATGCTTCTCTCTTTTCTTGGGTTCTTTTTTTTTCTTTTTTACTTTCACAAGGGCTTCTAATCATATACCCCTTATTCTGATAGACTGGTGGTTCCTATTAGTTGGCATAGACGGTCAATCTCCACCCTAAGCTGAATCACCATCTAGAGGCAGGGACTGTGGCGCCTGCATATTTTGTGTGCTGTAAATATTCTCTGTTGGTTTATTGCGTCTAGACTGTTACATTTGTCGATGGACTGGCAACTATTCTAATTTATTGATGATCTGTGTGGTCTTATCATTGAAAAACACCAGTCCTTTCAAAATTCTTCTTCTTTTAAAACAAATTTCTGCAACTTACCCTTTTATGCCATCACACATTGCATTTATGTATTTCTTTTAGCATGAACTCAAAAATATAAACTCACTGAAATGCAGCAATCATATGTGCTTTCTCTGTTCATCCTAACATTTATATATGGGTAGTTCTCCAATAAAGGGACAAATTTGCATGTGAGAATTTCAGAAATCAAAACCTTGTAGAAATACTTCAAAATTTTATTGTAGTATCTTATTAATGCTAATTAAAAGCAAATACAGGCATCAAATAAAATTCAAAATTTTGAAATTTATTAAGTATTCTTAAAAATCAAGCTCCAGGGGAATGATGAAATTAACAGTTTGCTTGCAATCAACACATTGAACAAATATTAAAACATAAAGGATCGTTTATTTATGACAATTTGTCATAAATAAATGATGAAAAATAAGAAAAATGAATTATATTATCTTTTTAGCATGAAAATTTATTTTAAGCTATAAATTCTATTGATATTTATGAAGCTTTTCTTAATCCATAGAATCATTATAAAAACCATTTATAAAAAACACCATTTATTAAAAAAAAAGTTATAAAACATTTGATTTAAAATAAAATTAAGAAACTATCAGCTTTGTAATGCAAATTAAGTGCATTTGAAAGTAAAAAAATAACAATTGGCTGCAAAAATTTAAAATTTATTGAAATGGAAAGTTCTTGCTCTACTTCCACTTGGTATTGGTTGTGAAATCATTTTTACTATATCTAACAATGGATCGGTAAGAATATCTGGTTTTGATGGCCATTTAAAAACTTTTTTTCCAGCTAACTCCATAGGATCTAACTTTTATTTCTATGGCAGAAACAATTTCAATTACTTCACCAAAGAGTTCTCATACTTCACTATAAGCCAGTCACCTGTTTTCAGTTATTTATTATACTGCACTTGTTTATTCATGAGAGAAGATTCATCATTTTAAGTTTTTTTTGTGTATTAAAAATGTATGATCATACTGAAGTTCACCAATTGCTTATTTGCATGATTTTTCAATGAGACTACATTAAAAAAAACTTAGTTTCCAAAAAATTAACTCCATCATCATATGACCAGCATACTAGTGCACTTTTGAGGATCCTGGAAATAGCTTCAAACTTTTCTTACGAAGTCTACTTACTTTGTTGTTTTGCAATATTTTCTTCGGGTATAATTGCTAAATTTATGTTTGAACAGCATTTCTCGAGAGCATCTACTAAAACTTCTTCCATTTCTTTTTGTTTTTCATATTTTACACGATCAGATTTAATTTTTTGATAGCGTTTTTGTTCTTTTTCTCTCTTCAGTCTTAATTTATTTTCTCGATTCATTTTTGGTTTTCCTATAACTTAAACAAACACCACAAAAGGAAAAAAAAAAAAAAAATTATAAATTCCCCGATATTAAAAAAATGATTATTAAATAAAACTTGCTTTTGAAATATTCTTATTTTTTATAAATATTTACTGCCCATGTTTTGTGCCTTCCTTTTAGTTTTTTTTTCTCCACTACATTTGCATTGAAATAAAATAAGTACTATATACATAAAAGTTCACACTACAGTAAACATTTTAAATGTAATTCGGTACTTACGTATTATACCGTCGGTCCGCCAAGACGAGAGATTTTTCGCTAAGATCAATGCCAGACACATGAAATTATTAATGGTTTGGAATATGATTAGCAACGGTTTGCCAGCACCAAGGACGTACCCAGGGGTGTGGTCCAGGGGGTCCGGACCCCCCCCCCCAGCCCCCGAAATTTCAGTTTTTTTAACAAAATAAGAATGATGAAGTCTTTTTGTGAAAAATTCTGTCTTTTTACCGTTTGGACCCCCTCCGAAATTTTTTTCTGGGTACGTCCTTGGCCAGCACATTTGACGAAACAATAGTTTGGCGGAAATGACTGGAGGGATAATATGTAAGTACCAGTACTTCTACCACAATATCAATAAATAAATTTTTAATAACTCATTATATTCTACTGTTCAATTTTCAGATCTTGAATATTTTATTTAAAATTTAGAGAAATTTTGCTTACTTAACAGAAAAAAAAGAATGCTTTTTAAAAATAAATATTTAAGTATTTCAGTACGCTTTTAAGCTTTTACAAATTATTTAAACATTTTAAAAGACAATAAAAATATATCAATCAGTGTACTGTTAAGAACATTCTTAATACAGATTAACAGAACTTTTGTTCACAAAAATTTAGCAAGGATTAATTAACGAATTACAGATTATTAATTAAGAAATGTCATTCCCCTGGCTTCAAATCTGCCAGGGGAATGATGCTAGAAGAATGATGAATTGTGTATTAATGTATTTTTACTTTCCGAACATGTACCATGTAAGGAAAGTATTGTAATCATCTAAAAATTCGACTTCAGAGATTTTGGTGTATTTGTTTGAGGTCTTCTGAATTCATTTATGCTATTTTTACAAGGTATATGTATATCTGTGTGTGGGTATGTGTGTATGTGAGTGAACACAATAGTTCCTAAACGGAGCATTCGATTGAGGTCAAATTATGTATACATGTTATAAACCACCATCGTAAGACCAGTATTGATTTTGATGTGTATAGGACAGGGGTTTCCAAACTTTTTTCCACCGCGGCACTCTTGTAAGATTAAAAACATTTCAGGGCACCCTTCTCAGGCTAAAAACTTTCACGGCAGATTACCTTTATATCAGTATGAAGTTTAGAATGAAACAGTTTGGATGCATTTTTCATTATTTCTTTTGTGTTTATGGGGCTAACTATCAAGAAAGTATTCTCGTGAGAAAGCGATATAGAATTCTGCCCCACCCCCATCTCTGGGAGTTCTTGTAAAAGACTGGACACTGAACTCTCTTGAACTTGACTGAAATATTTTTGTTTTCGCCTACTGGTCATCGGCTTGGCTAACTTTTTTGTGGAATACCATTCAGAGAAAACTTTTGATTATACTAGACCAAATGTTAGACTTTTCTTGATTATCTCCACGGCAACCCTGGCATACACTCGCAGCACCCCAGGGTGCCGCGGCACACAGTTTGGGAACCTCTGGTGTAGGACTGATAGTTTTTCTACAGGGCTACGACAATTTCTTTTACATTATCGCCTATGGGGGGAAAATTCTTCAAAGTGCGCTAGCATTTAAACGGTACATTCGATTGAGCTCAAATTGGGTATATATGTTATAAAACACCATCAGAAGAACGGTATTGATTTTGATGTGTATAGGACTTATAGTCTTTCTACAGGGCTATGACAAAGATTTCTTTTACTTTATGGCCTATGGGGAGGGGGGGGGGGATTCTGGAAAGTGCACTAGCGTTTAAACGGTACATTCGATTGAGCTCAAATAGGGCATATATGTTATAAACCACCATCGTAAGACGGTATTGATTTTGATGTGTATAGGACTTGTAGTTTTTCTACAGGGCTATGACAAAGATTTCTTTTACATTATGGCCTATGGGTAGAAATTCTTGAAAGTGTGCTAGCGTTTAAACAGCGCATTCAATTGAACTTCAATTTGGTATATATGTTTGAATTATTCATCGATTAAAACTTATTTAAATGCTTGATAATGATCTTAATCGTAAGTGTTCAGAAAGTTGAGTGGAGTCACTCTAGATTTTTTTTTTCTAATAGTGACTGCATAGTTTAAGCCTAAAATTTTATGTTAGTTACTAAAGCTACCAATGTGTAAAAAACTTCCATCATTTTATTAAAATTATAAATGCATAAGTTTTAATAAAGTCCAGGGTAATGATGTTGAATAAACACACCCACATGATTAATACAGTTTCTTTGTTGATGATGAAGAAAAGTCGCAGTTGACAATAAAGACGTGTTTCCACTTGTGTCGTTAATGCCTCAAATGCCGTTAATGCCCCGAAAGTCGTAACGCTAAAGTAGAATTCCGTTTCAACTAGCTTCAGTTATCTCCTTTAAGAACCGTACGTTCCTCCAATGGCTATTAGCGATTTCGCGCATGCGTGTTTAAACTTTTATCTGTTTCCCGTTTTTCTTTTAAATATATCCCCATTTGTTATTTTTAAATACAGAAGACTTTCTTAAATTTGGAATTCCAATTTACGAAATTAGACCTTAAAATAACAATAAATCAGTATTCGAAAGAAAATGTTTTAGATTTTATTAAAAATGTTTAAAAGAATAGCATCTTTCTAATGAGCAATTTCTCAGTAAATGTATTTTATTTTTAATACATTTTTCTATTTTAAAAAAAAATTTCTTTTTTTTAAACTTTACCTGATTACAACAATTTTTTTTTAATAATACTGCAGGATTTTTTATAATCTGGAAATTTGTGTATGCAGAATCGCTAAGTCCCGCCGACTTTGAATTTGAAAAATTCTACTGGATTTATTTAAGGGACTTTTTTAGTTAGCACATATTATACTAATTTTAGGAGGCTTAAAAAAAAAAAAAAAAAAAAAAAAAAAAACCTGGGTGTCAGTATTTTAAAGCCTCTAATTTATGGGAATCATTAAGTTAATTGAGCTGTTTTGATAGATTTAAAAGGTAGCCACATTTTCGATAAATTTAAGTACTGCATGCTGTCTTTCACCAAATAAGTAATTAACAGAATATTGATATCTGCTTTTCGTGTGTTTTGTAAATTTAAGAAGTACGTTATGTTATTAATTTAATTTCAGTTATCTCTAACATACACTAAAAGCATATAACTATTTCTGAAAAGGTTGTATTGTATTTTGTTATGATAAACCTACACGAGGAGTATTTCGTATTGCCTATCAAAAGGGGAAGTGCCTTGTGCGGAAGACTTTCTTAGTGCTTCTGAAGCGTATTTACGTTACATCGTGAGAAAAACCGTCCAAAACTCCGAATTTTTAGATAATCAGCCGTCCGGTAGATCAGAACCCTGGACTTTTATACTTCAGTTATCTACCATCTTCAGTATCTTATCAACTCGGCTCGGGTGGGCACAACATCTTGCTTTTGATGCCATCTCCGGCCTTCAAATGTCTAATACAAACTATAGTGCATGTATAAATTTAGATTTATTAATCATATTTCTATCTGAAAAGTATTGAACAAAATTTTTATATCTGGTATTTAAAGAAACACAAAATAAAAATGAGAAAACCTATGATTTGGAAAAAATATCGGTCTTAAAATTAAAATTCAATAATTACAATAAATTTTATTTATACATGAAGAGTAAAAGAATTCTCATTAAAACCAGTTAGTATGTAAAACTACTATTTTTTTCCCTTTGAATACTAAGTAATAACTGTTATTAATTAATTATGTAAGCTTTCTGAAGAGAAAAAAAAATTCATTGAAATATTAATTATATATATATATATATATATATTGAATTTTTCAAATACAGTCAATAATATTACAAGAATAAAGACTTAATTTTAATTAGAAATAGATGTCAAAATGCTAGAGATCATCAGAATATCACATGAAATACTTAAAGAAAAAGTTAGGAAGAAGCTTTGCAAAAAATACTTAAATTAAATATTTTTAAATTCAAAGTCATAACTATTTTTTATTATTAATTATCGCAAAATAAATTGAAGAAAAAAATAAGTAAAGTATAGAATAACCTGTTATTATTTTTTAAACTGAAATAAAACAAAACCGACAGTAAAGCAAAGCCCTAAAAAGAGCAGCAACGGGAATCGAACTCAGGACAACACGTCAAGAGGCAAGTGCGGAAGGTCCTAGCCACGCTAGACACAACCCGAAGGATGTTATTAGTTAATTTGAACTGATCTTGTCACAGATCTACGCGGCACATCGAATAGTTAGGAAGCCAGAAACAAAAAGAAATAGAAATATTATTAAAAGAGTGACTATAAAACATAAGGGATAAAAACACTCTAAAGGAAGAATGACAGAATTATGATTAATTGTGCATGAAATCATGGAGAAAGAGATTGAGCGCCGGGCCTTTTTTTTTTTTTTTTTTTTTTAAGGTCAATTGACTGCATCAGTTTTGTCCAGAGCAGATTTACAATAATTTGGAATACTTTTATGAAAATTGATGATTAATTGAACCAAAAAGAAAAGAATTAAGAGCCTATTTATCCTTAAAAAATATCTAGTACATTCTCACTATCGCGACAGCCATATTAGAATGTTTGGGGGACGCGATCAGCCAATTAAAAGATGGGATTCTTTAAGAACTTAGCGCGCTTAAAGACGGGAAATGAATACCTTTTAAAACGATAAAGACAGGCGATAACGGTCGAAAAACCGTCTTTACGGAGAGTTTTTAGCAGCGGTAAGGGATTTGGGGAAAATAACAACCTAGTCGAAACGCGCCTTAATTCTTGCAGTGCAGAAACTTAAAGGTACATGTTCTCATCTAAAAAATGAGTATTAGTTTGATGTGGCTACTACCTGGTTGCTGTCATGCGAATGAACACATGTAGCAAGGGGAATGATGGGAAAATCCAGGGATAGCCATTTAATTGATAACAAGAAAAAAAAGATAACATCTTATTTATTTAATTTCTCATATATTTTAAATAATATTTTCTCTGAATAATGGTACAAAAATTATGAATTTACCATGTTCCTTAATGATGCATTAAAAGGCATTTCAGAACCAAGTTTCTTCTCGGGACGGCCAGGGGAATGATGATTACTGCATTTAGATTTAAAAAAAAAATTATTAAAAAAAATTACTTCTGATAACCACGCTGCTAATACTCAAACAAAACAGACAACATAAGAAAAATTAATGTGATAAAATATTGTGAATGCAAGTGTAGTAAACAACCCAGGACTTAATTTTTCCCTTTATTGAAGAACAACCCATATATATATATATATATATATATATATATATATAATATATAAACTTTATGAAACTATTTTCAATTTTTTTTAGTTTAATAGCATTTGATTAAAGATACACATGAACAAATTATTAAATATGAAATTTTAAAAAATGTAATAAATTGGACTGTTTCGGTCCATCATTTTCGTTCCCTACTCTCTACAGAATATTATCAATAGATGTTATCTGCCTCTGGCTTTTATAAACCATAAATTGAAACTGAAATTTTTCTTTGAGTCAGTTTTAATAGAAAAATAAATAAAACACATTAAAATTAAAAGATTTTTAGCACTGAAAAAAAAAAAAAAAAAAAAAAAAAAATGTAAGCATGCTTTTTTAAAAGAGTATCCTTAAAGAATTATTTTCAAAAAATCAGCTACATTAAAAGTTATACTTTCTTAAAATTTAAATTTAATCTCTTAAAGATTTGGAAAATTTTAATATGCTTTTGAAGAAAATGTAATTAACATTTTATGGTAATATTCCTTTTTCAAATATTGATTTTCGATTTAGAAGATGGATTTAGATATTAATTTCGTATTTAGAAATCTGGGGTTGATCCAGGAATTTTTTCTAGGGCCCCATTTTTGCAAAAACTCTTTGTTTTTGTGAATTTCAGCGTCTATTTTTGTGGATTTTCATAATTTTTGTGAAAGTCACTTTTTTTAAAAAGTAATTTACAAAGCAAATTAAAATATAAGGTAAAATGCCACTGAAAGATTGTTTTAATCAATTATATTTTTGTGAAGGGACCGTTTTAATTAATTCTAATTTTGTGAAGGGATCGTAAAACTAACTCAAATATCATCTTGCATCAATTGCTGGAAATGCACAGTTGAAATGACATGACTCCAAAAAATTCCAAGTTAAAATTTATGTCAAAATGAGAAAAAAAATATATGGTTGAAATTTATTCAACACTATTAAAAAAAATAGTAAACACAGAGATTTTTTTTTACACTTCATCAAACATTTCTTCTGGAGAAATTGGAATTCTTCTGTTATACAGTAGTGCCAAGCCATTTGAGCAGCTTTGACTTGTGTTATTGTTTAGTTTTTTAAAAATCTGGAATTAGAAAAGATCTTGCAGTGAATGCCATTGTTACAAGCAAAAGAGCCAAAAGTTTTGAGTCTGTATATGGGTGAGGCAATATCCTTATCCATATCCAATGGGGCAATATCCAATCTGCTAAAGCGTCGATTGCATTGTGAGGACATATTTCTTCACACAATAATTTTTTGTATCAAAGAGTTATTTTTCCAATGACAGCGGCTAAAGGTGCATTGATGTCACTGTCATGGAAACTGACAAGCATTTGTATTTTTCTGCATCTTCACATGTAAGCATGCCCTTACAGTAATAAGGAACAGAACATTTCTATTTAAACTAATAGCCATGAAGATCTACAGAACAACCCAGAGCTCGTTTATGGGGGTCACTATGATTGTAAAAAAATATTTTAGTTCATCAAAATTCAATAAAACGGCCCACATCTTCTATATAAGTTTTCAAAGACAAAAGATGTCTGCCTTTTTGACTTCTGCCCATGAGGCAGTGGTGTAGCCAGAAAAAAAAAATCTGGGAGGGGGGATAGAAGTTAGGCAATGCTGCAATGAAAGATCTTGTGGTACAGAAATAGCAAGCTTCAAAAAGACCCTTTTTAAGGCAAAGTGGTAACCGCTTATTTCAGTTGGTGGTTTATCCAGTGAGCCACTTCTGGTAAGAATTGGTATGAAAGAACAAAATCGCCAAATTGCACTTGTTTTCCGCTAGTTACCTTGGTAGTGAGTGCCGCTTTATCCAGTCTGGTAATCTTTGAAGATTAGGTAAAATTTCAATGTAATTAGCTTTTAGTTAGAAGTGAAAGCCAGTCAAAGATGACTCATATTTGTGTAAAGGTGTTACAGTAATTCAAAAAACAATTGTTAATAAACTTAACAGAATTTTAATAAAAGTAATGATCGATCTAATGCACAGAACCAATAAGATACCTGATGATGATGACGATGATGTACACCCGAACAGTCTATGTGTTGCAAGAGCAGATTTGCTGAATGTTATAGACACTTTATACATAGAAAATTTGAGGAGAACAACATAAATGAACACCTCTTTTCAACACTCAGAGAAATTCAATTTGTGCTATACATGATAGAGATGAGATGGGCTCAGCCCGAACCGGGCTCGGGCTCGTGAAAAATTTCTCCTTTATTGAACATACTCCTTGAAACAGATTTTAAAAAGTGATTTATGAGGAAAATAAAAGTACAATCAACTCCGGTTATAGTGAACCTCTGGGGACCATCCAATTTCATCCACTATATCCGAAGTTCACTAAAACCCAAGTGTCTTCATGATGGATAGAGATACTGTGTGTGAATCGGGACTAATGGTTTGCGTTCACTATATCTGATGGTTCTCTATATCCGGGTTCACTATAACCGGAGTTGGCTGTACTTATAAAAAAAGTAGCGACACTGGCGCCTAGAAGGAGCGTTAAGCTCTTTGGATATTTCAGAACAGCGACTTATATTCATTAGTTAGACATGAGATCCGACATTATTTGATAAACATATGGATAAATAAAGAATTAGAAAGTGCATTGAGAGTTTGGAACTATATTTGTCTTTAATTTGCACAAACGGCAAAATTCATTGTATTCTATCAATGAAGTAATTGGATTTTTTTTCACCTTTAACTGAAATTTCGGGCTCGGGCTCCGACTTAAATAATATTGCTTGGGCTCGGGCTTCAAAAAATGAGCCCGAACTCATCTCTAATACATGACACTATAGCCAGCAGGGTTGGAAATAAACCCGGTTTTTTTGAAAAAAACCAAAAAACCGGGTTTATTTGGTTTAAACCGGGTTTTTTTGGTTTAAACCAGGTTTTTAAAAAAATCCTTTTATAATTACATGTTAAATATTAATAAATAAAATTATTTGTAAAATGTTCAAATAAAAATCAATATTTCTTCTGAAAATAATTAAAACAAAGTAAATAAACAATAGTTGCTATACTTATGTAGCCATTGAAATCATTCAATTCTAATATTTTATTTAGAAATACTATTTTTTCATACTTAGTATCTACTTATATAATACGCTAATGTATGCGGTATCAAATTTGACGATATTTTTATGCTGGGAGCGGCAAGAACTAGATGTAAACATTAGCGTAATAACACACATGCAAAAATCCAGATTAACAGTTCAATGACGTCAAGTGAAGCAAGCATATTCGTTACTGGTTACGTGTGCCAGGCAGTAGATAGATTGCAAAATAACAATGTATATGCAAAAAAGTAAAATCTTTCGGATTTTTTTACTTCGTGTTTATTGCACATATAAAAAAAAACCACTTTGCAGTGGGTTGAAGCATATTTAGCCGTTTCCCGTTTCCATACACGAAAAAGCGAAATGTTTCTTTTTGGTTTGATTAATGGCAACGGTACTCTGAGTGATCTGCCAAGGATAGGGGTGCTTTGGCAGAGGACTTTCTAAGGGGTTTTCATGCGTATCCATGTTACATCTGGAGAAAACCTACCAAAACTCTAGACTGTTAGATCGACAGCCGCATGATGGGACCTGAATCCGGGACCTTCACACTTTGGCCATATACCATTTTCAGTGATATTACCACTGTGCCATGATGAGGACCCCAAAATCTTTTGGATCTATTCACATGTCCCATGGCCCAAGGTTTAAGATACGGTCGCATTTTTCGCATAATGCGAAAAAACTTGTCAAAATGCTAAAATGAAACTAATGGGCTTTTGATTTATTGTGAAAGTATTCTGAAAAAATTTGGAACTGAAATATAAAAGAGAAACAGGGATAAAAGTAAAAACTTCCTGTATAGAATGGTTATAGAACGGTTGTGGGGACAATCTTTGATTACCATATTGAATTGAAATATAAAGCCTGTACGTCTATAATTTTCAAGACCACTGCAAAAACAATGAGAGGAAAAGGAGATCAGACATCGAATTATCCTTTTAGCATTTTGCTAAAGCTTTTTTTCTTATTTTAGCTTTTGTGCTAAAAAATTTTTGAGCTCAGCTTAAACCCTGCCATGGCCACTATCAGCTTTTGTCATGATACCCCCAAAATTTGTAACAACCATAACCTAAATAAATTTCATGACAAATACTGTTTAAAGCATGAAATAGGATTTTTGTTGAAAGGACTCCGATAAATTGGACAAAACTGACTGAGTATATATGGTAAGGTGTGGGGTGGCGAAGCTGACCACTTTAGCAGCTAGTATAATATAATACAATAGTAATTGTTTACTACATTTTACATGGAATATTGCTCTTAGACTCATCAGCAATAAGGTTGATAAGTTGTTCAAAATAATATTTTTAAGGTTTAGAAATAAGTTGTTAAAACACAAAACCTCTATTTTACAAACAAGTTAAAAATGCAGCCAATAATTTATGTTTAATTAATAATTTTTAATAATTATAAAACAATAAGGTATCTAGAGTGATATAAAAACTCATTGTTGATACTTATGAGGATAATTTAAAAATACATCAGAAAATATTCTATCTGTAGTATTCGTAATTTTAAATTATTCTTTTTAAAAAACCAATTGGTTTTTTTGAGAAAAAAACCATTTGGTTTAAACCGTGATTTAAACCAGTCGGTTTAAACCATGCCAACCCTGATAGCCAGGAAACAGTCTTATTAAATATATCTGTGGACATATAGCCGTGAAACAGTCTCTTTAATTTTGGGTCCCCCCCCCCACAAGAAGTTAAATTTTTTTTTTAAATATATAAATGTACATGTGTATTTTTTTCACTTGTTCACTATTCTTAAATAAATATGTGCATAAATTAAGTTATTGACTAATACACTTCATATATTTCGATTTAATTTACTGATTTTTTTCTTGAATTTTCTCACTTTTACTTTGATATAAAGCCCTGCCAGTTTTATATCAAAGTTTAAAAGATTTTGGATTTCGGTTATTTCGGTCAGTCTCAATCCGCCCCAATGTGACTGGAATAAGTGGCGACCACTGTACATCGAGGTCCCTTATACAGCGCCATAATTACCACTGGGCACCCAGGGCAATGCACCTGGGTCCCAAGTTTTGGAGATGGCATACCTGTGATAAAAGTGAATCATCATTCGATTAACAGTGGCAGTGGTTAAGCTTAAAAAATGTAGTGATGCAATCCCATTATCATTCATTGCTACAGAGTCCCCTAATCTATTGTTAAGAATCTACCTTTATTGGATATTTCCATAAAAACAATTTCTATTCTGTTTTGTATTTACAATAGTAAAATGAAGATATGCATAAAGTATCTCTAAAATTTCTAACTAAAAATTAGAAGATGAATGATATAAAGCCCTTCCAGTGTTGTGGGCCTGGTTTTCATTGCCAAGAATAAGCCCCTTTTTGGGAAATTTAGGGGGGGGTGACCCCGAAAATCACTCCCTCGCTTCGCCACTGCCATGGGAAGAGACCATGGGCACCCATAGGGGGGCAAGGTAGGGCACTTGCCCCCCCCTAGAGATTTAGGTTACTGTCTCATGATGTAAAAAAATCGCAAAAACAGTACTGAATTTGTTAAAAGTTTGAAATTTGCCCCCCCCTAGAAATTTTTTTTGAAGTTTGCCCCCAATAGAAAAATTCCTATGGGCGCCCATGGAAGAGACCTTAAGGATCTGTACATCCCTCTTCCCATTATCAGATCCTGAAGGAGGGACAGACGAATCTAGTTTACAATAAAAAATTGACAGAGTAAACAATAACTGACAATATACAATAAAACATTGATTTATTTTGTAAATTGAAATGCATTATGGATCCCGCTCTTTCTGTCAATCATAGAATCCTGCTAAATTTTAGGGGGGTTCTGATTCCCCCCCTCGCTATGCTACTGATTCATATTAGCTAATTAATAAGCATCAACCAATACCCAATATTGATACTTTACTTATAAATTAATTTTTAAAAATAGTCAATACCTATACTTGTTAGATCTTTGTTAGTAAGCTGTTAGATCTGCCAATACCCTTATTTTATATGTTCTGTGGAGGCATTGAAACTTCATCTATCTCTATTTATTTTGGGTATCTTTTCCAATGAGAGCATCCTTATTGTGCTTTTGTTAAAATATATAATGCTCAGCTCACAGATAAAAATTTGTACCCTGTAGAAAACAAAGAAAAAAAAAAGCAATGAGCATACTGAAGTGATTATACCGTACTTACTGGCTTTCTTTTCTATTAAACTTGTGCCTACCAATGTTCGAGTGGATTAAAAGCTGATCATTAGGAAACTTCTGAAGTGTGCAAATCCAGACCTGTGGCCTCTCCCATGGTTGTTAATCAAACAATGTGGTGTTTTGGGCTATTTTTACCTGCGGGAAAACATATTGCATATACATCTAGCAAGTTGTCCTAGTTTCTGACTTATCTCCTTCATATTCCAAAGATTCAAGGGCATTATCCGTGTTATTTAACTTTAGGGCTATACCATAGGTTGATAAAAGGAAAGGAACTCACATCATCATATAAAATGTCATCACAATACAATACCCATTTTTTCATCACAAAACAGATGCCAACACGTGGGTAAAGTGGTATAAGTCATTTTTTAAAACTTTAAATATCTTGGAAACTATTCCGAGAAAAACTTCCTCTATTTTCCTTCTTAGATGCAGGGTGATATTTTCAATACATAAAAGAATGGAAGGATAGGTCCACCTAAAAATTAAATTTTGCGTTTTCATATGTGCATTGTAAGCTCCATAAAAAAAAAAAAAAGCCTTATCTGAAAGCTGCTCATTGTGTGATTAAAGGTATGTTTCAACCACCGACGGTTCAAGAAATAATCACTGTAACATCTATTTTGAAACACCTGGTGATTAAAGGCTAGAATCAAACATCAGAATAAATGAATAGGGTCCATAGGAAGCAAAAAATTAAGTGTTGTGAAGTGGGATAAATTCCGTAAGCAGAGTCAGTTTAGAGCTAGTGTTTTGGTTACAGGGTTGGACGATATTTACTGGTTTTTACCGTCTTTGGATAAACATGTTTTTACCAGGGTTTTTACAACTTTTGAGAAAAACTTATTAGTTTGACACTTTTTTGAAGATTTATCTCCACCAAAGGCTGAGAGGTTTTGCTCTCGAAACTGGATGGTAGGAGGTGCCAGGTTCATACCCCGGTCGTGCCTGTTGATCTAGCTGTTCAGAGTTTTCCGTGGGTTTTTTCTTTCTTCAGAAACCGTGCATAAATACTGGCTAGGATCCCTTAGAAATAGGAAGGTATTCCCCTATAGGACTAGGACCCTAGTGCAGTCAGTTGGCCTTAATCCACAAGCAAACAATGAAGATTTATCTGCTATTTTTTCATTTTCTCAGGGATAAAAGTTCAGGGCATTTAATATCACTAGTTCCATTTCCATATAACAATATTTACCTAATTCAGTGTCTGATTTGGTAAGTAAAAGAATGCTATACGAAAATAGTTCATTTTAAGGAATATAATAAACACAGAAAACTTTCATCCATGTTTTCATCTTACAAGAATTCAAATTTATAGATAATGTACATTTATCATTATTTAAACTTATTAAAACTATTATTATAATAACGCACATTACAATATTTATTACAATTATGTAATGCAGGCTAGTTTAATAATTTTTACTTAAAATTGTAAATATACTTTTATTACTTTTAACGTATCTTATTCATTTTAATGAAAATCAAATGCTTACAAATATTATTTATTACATAATGTAGTTTGCATCATCAGGATGTCCCGATGATGATATATCCACATCAATTACATGAAAGTACAGTTTTATAAATAGCATTAATATACAGTTCATGACTCAGGAGTTTATTGTATCATTAGGTTTTTACCCCTTTTTTCCAGGTTTTTACAGATAAAAATCTAGTTTTTACCATGCCCTGGTAAAAACCAGTTTTTACCGGTAAAAAACCAACCCTGTTTGGTTATGTTCAATTTGTTTAATATTGCATTTGAAATATGTGTAGAAATGTTTAATAAGCTGTTTAGATAAGTGTACAGTAGTTTTGGGTATATGTTTTCTTATAGATAGACATTAAAGACACAAAAAAATGTTGCCCACTAAACCTGCCCTTGCTTACGGAATTATTCTCTGTGAAGTTAACTAAGCAGCCTCTTCACTGAATTTAAAGACTCTTCAAAAAACTGAATCTTAAAAATTAAACGTTGTTTAACACTAGAACAGCTGGATGGGAGGGTCAAAATGATCCCTGTGGGCTGTTTTAGGTATTTTTATATTTATTTAGTTTACTAATTAAAATAGAAATGTAAAAATTTGTCACAACATGCTTGGAAGAATTTTAGGAAAAGTAGAAAAATGTGCTGTAGTGTTAAACTGTATATTGATATAAAGCATGAGATATTGGGAAAAAGGTCTAAACGATCCCAATGGCACTTCTAGTGTTAATGCTGGGAAATTGATGTTCATAATATGTTGCAAAAGCTGTAGAAGATATACTTTCAGAAAAAGTATGATTGAAGCTACTTTATTTGTCATGTGTTCAAATAACAAACACAAAATGCTTATATTTTTCTTTTTCTTAATAGCTCTAATGAGATTTTGAACTCTGTCAAGAAAGCAATAAGTTGTTTCAAAGACAAAACATCCGAAAAAGGTTTGTTAGTTAGCATTTCTACTTGTTTTAAGTATGCTTTCTGTTAATGTTATTTTCTTTGGATGATGCCTTTCTCCTTTCTGTATGACAATGCAATGCAAATTATATTTTCATGTAATCAGGCACAAAATAATGTTAACAGACATCATGTTTTTAATGGGATAATATATTTTTTGTCAAGTCAAATGATTTTTTTTTTCCTGTTAGCTGTAAAATTTTTTGTATTTGCATATTATTATTGACTAGCAGACCCGCACGGCGTTGACCGTGAACCCCTTAAATTATGCGATTTACAAAATCTGACATGTAAACTGCAACTCGAGATTACTACTCTAGGCCGCAATTATATAACAGAATGTGCAGATAATGGTTCCAGAGTTTCAGGTACGTACTTACAAACGCACCACTAAAAACAACTCACTGCTGTGACGTCACACATTTCTCCCATTTGAAAAAACGGAAGGGGAGTTTCGCATAGTATTCGAATGGCAGAACAATTTTTCACAAAATAATTTTTTAAACCACAGTTTTTAAGTAATTTTTTTAAAAAATTAGCCAGGTATTGTAAAAGGAATAGATATAGATGAAGAAAAATAAACATATAATTTGCTTTAAAATTGCTGGAGTTATTAAATATTTCAATCAATTAATCAAATTAGCTTGTAAAATCTAGGATTTTCGATTTAAATTTCTGAAAATTTGGAAATAGTAGATCATTAGACGGTTTAAACACCATGAAAATTGATTGAAAAACACTGGAGTTATTCAATGTTTAAGTCAAAAATTGACCATTTATAAAAATTTTCTTTAAAAATAGAAAAATTGTTAATTAAAAAAGTAATTAAAATTCCGATTATCCAGTGCACTTTATCGGACTCATGAGCTTATATGTTCAAATTTTCAGAGCTTTGCATGCCGCAGGTTTGTCTGGAGACCGCACACATACAGACACACAGATTTACAAACATTCATTTTTATTATTATAGACATAGATGAAAGAAATTGCAACACTTAGCAGTATTTGCATGAAAAAATTTCCTACCTTAACATGCTTGTTTACAGAGCTTCAGGATAGACTATATTGAATGTCCTTCCATTTGGAGCTAAGACGTAAAGATTGTCGGCTTTTCCAACTCTTGAACAACCTACGTAAAGTTGACCATGGGAGAAACACGGTTTCGTCAGATCGAGACCAAGAACTTTCAGCAACTGTCCTTGTGCTTTGTTGATGCTCATGGCAAAACTTAAACGGACGAGAAACTGAAGGCATTAGAAGCTGAATGGCAGATCTGAAAGGAATGATTGGGATCCTTGGTATGAACACATCTTCGCCTGCTGAATGGTCAGTCATGATGGTGGCTTCAATAATGTTCGGCATGAGTTTCTTGACAGAAAGTCTTGTTCCATTACAGAGTGATGGAGGATGCAGATTCCTGAGAAGCATGATTGGTGCCCCAATCTTCAATTCCAGCTTGTGCGAGGGTACTCCGCGTGGTTCCAATGTGTTCAAAAACTCTGTTGTGTAGTTAACAGCTTCATGTATGTCGCATGTTGTGTCAATGGATTTGTAAATTTATAGGCTACCGGGCAATTCATGTAAAAGTTGCTTATTTATGACAGTGGCAGCTTCATTTCTTGGGGCCAAAATTGCTCTTTGGCACAGCCATGCATGATCAGTAAAGTGGCGTGCCACATTTGGAAACACTGCCTGTTTTAGTTCATCTTGTGTTTCCACAACTCTTCCAATTGTTTGCATAGCTATGCATCCATCTTGAGGATCCGAAATAATAGCCCCATTTCCTAGGTTACGTAGATTTTCTGCAAAATACCGGGCAGAGGGATCACCAGTGACATGAACGTGCATGTTTGTTGACAGTCCAAGTCTTTCAATGCCATTCCAAATGTACGATGACTTAATGCAGGCTTTCACTTCATCTGCCCTCGTTCCACGAGGAATAACCGGCAGCGTCTGTCGAAAGTCACCGGCCAAGACCGTAGTGGTGCCTCCCATTCTGTAATTGTTACGTCTGAGATCTTTCAAAGTGACATCAACTGCCTCGAATGCAGCTTTATGGGACATAGTACATTCGTCCCAGACGATGAGCTTGCAATTCTGTAGCACCTTGGCCTTTGCTGAATTTCTAGAAATGTTACATGTAGGAGTCTCTGTGCATGCGAGATTTAGTGGTAATTTGAAGGTCGAATGAGCTGTCCTCCCTCCTGTGAGTAGTGTAGCAGCAATACCGGATGAGGCAACAGCGAGGGCAATCTCGCTTTTTTGACGAACTTTGGCCAAAAGAAGATTGATAAGGAAAGTCTTTCCTGTGCCGCCAGGAGCATCCAAGAAGAAAATGCCACCCTGCCGTTCAAACACTGCTTTTGTAATCTTGTCGAATGCTTCCTTTTGATCTTGGACTAATTTTGGCTCGTTCTCCTCTACGTATCTTGTTAGCATATCTGTGTCGTAAATTCTTTCCATCATTTCTTCACTTGGTATGGCAGAATCACAGTTGCGAGTCGGTTCTGGAAGTCCAAAGCTTTTCAGGTTCGATCCACCCATCGATACCATCTGATCTTCAATATAGATGAGAGCTTTATTGAAGATATCATCACTGTAGTCCAGATCCATGTTCTGTTGTTGTATACGGACTTGGTGCAGTATGTCTTCTGACAGGTTCTCCTTGTGGTTGATCCATAACTGTTTTGGACCAGACACTGAGCATGTTTGCAGCATGACGGCAAAAAGGTTCCGCAATACCTTTGGAGATCGAGAGGCAGCAACTTCTTCCAGTGCTCTATTCCAATGATCATCGTTCTCCAGAAGTCCTCTAAGTTGGCAAGCCTCTTTGTAAGTTTCGCAGACCCTTTGACCAACTGTTCTCAAATCTATGAATGACTTCGGACCTCTTACTTCATGTAGAAGGAGTCGCAGGTGAAAGCATTCAGAGTTGTTTGGATGGATGGAGTATACTCGTCCGAGTGCATCGGTGGACCTTATTCCTGCTTGTTCTGGTACAACCTGTCCTTGTATCCTACGGTTCCAAGTCTTGTTACTATTGTTCCAAGTGTAGTACTTTGGAAGTTGGTTGTAGAGTAGCATGCATGCAAACTCATCGTGGGTGCAAAGCTTAAAGAAAGACGTAAGTGTTGTTTCCTGAGGTGTTTCTGCCCGCTGAGCAGCATTTTCGGTCCTGAAGTAGACTCTATATCCATTCTCAAGGTGAACACTTAGATGAACCACTGTGGGATGACGTTCATGAATTGGAAAGCTGAGTATTCTCCATAATGCTTCGTTAGTGCTGATGTATCTGCCCATTTCATACTGGTGAATTTCATCCATGTCATTCCGTCCACTGGTGACTTCGAACACAACCATGTCTGATCCTTTATTGACATACTTACAGATATATTTTATCGATTTTACGGAATTGCAAAATTCAATGTTGATATGTGCATTAAAAATTTTCAACAAAAGAGGTGAATAAGGAACAACCCAGGTGTTGTCTACAGAAATTTCTGATCGCTGGAAAGGAATGCGTGCGGTGAAACCACCCTCTTGTGGGCTTCTACAGCGATAGAGTGGATATCCATCTTGTCCAGTTTGTGTATCTTTCAAAAATTTGCGTGGGAATCGCTTCGTGCAAATTCCATCTTTCATGCATGGAGAGAGTGGATTTATGGATCCGCATGGGCCGTGCACCATGTGTTTTGTTACACTCGTGAAAAGTTGTGGGTCTTCTTGTTGATTCGGTATTTCTGCTCTGATTAAGTCATCCACTCTGTGAACATGAACAGTATCTTTGAGCCATATGAGAATGTAAGCATGAGGGAGTCCTCGCTTCTGCCATTCTATCGTGTACAATGTACATGTGACATTGAACATCACCAAAAATCTTTCCCTTTGTGATGAGACTCATCAGTGCCTTTTGCTTTTCATGAAACACTCTTGCAGACAAATCATGACGATCCTGTGGTTTTTGCCCATGGAATAGTTCATGCTGTATTTCAGTCCAATTGGGATTGCACGTAAAGGTGATGAAGAGGTCTGGTCTACCGTAGTTTCTGGCGTAGGTTATGGCATCTTGAGTTCGCTCATGCATGTACCTGGGACCCCCAGTGAAGCTTGAAGGCAAGATTATCAACTGGCCAATGTTTTCAACATTTCCATCGTTCATCATTGCATCTCTTAAATGTGCATACTGTTCCACTCTCAGCGTTCTCTGATTCAGTCGGATGTACCTCAGCCTTTCAGCCTCAATTTTGGCATACATGTCCACGATGAATTGATGAAACAGGTCCTTGCTTCTCAGTAAAATGTTGAAGCTAGAAGAGTGCACTATAATCCTGTATGCGTAGAAGTCCATGGCAGAAATCTTCTTAGCCTGTGGTATTCCTGTAATCGGATTTCTCTGTCGCAGTTCAAAATGATATCCATCCTCCCCCTGCCAAAATAGGAGTGGATACTGTAGGGCGTCGTAGGACCTGTGCGTTTCAGGAATTCTGTGGATGGTGCCACTCCTTTCTTCTAAAACTATGTCTCTTGCTCCATGTTCTTCACCCACCATGACGACAGCCACTTCTGATGTTGTTGGTACAGTGAAGCGGCTTTGATGTTCACCCTGTGGGGTTTTGTCTGCTAAGATGACGACTTTGAAATCAGGCCTCATCTTTTCCATGGCCGATCTGAAGCTGCGGACATAGGAGTTATGATGATGCAGCATGTCTTGCAACTCAAGAACAATTTTTTGTCGTGTTTGTGGCACATTTCTGCAATGCTGGTCTGCTTGCTGTGCACCATCTCCCACGAAATATACTTGCAAAAATCTCGGCTCTTCGTTTGGCAATGACTGTAGACTTCCGATGCGGTGATATACTTGACCTTGCACCTTGAATGTCGGCATGTATCCTGGCTCTCTAATTTCTTTGGTTGTGCCGAAAGATGTCATCTGGAAACATGAATTGTATCTTCTGATGTTTGCCAGAAAATGTTTATCTTCGGCTGACTGTCCAAGCAGAAAAGTGCGTAGGGGCTCAGGAGGATCCATTAACACTGGAAGTTGTACCTTTCCTCCACTACAGCACATACCTCGGGTTTCACCTTTCCACTTCTTTGCTTCACAGTGTTGGCACGTAATCGTCATCAATCCTACTATGCATAAAGGATCAGTGGCATAATCTACTGATGAGTCGTAATTGAAAGCTGCATTTTCAAAATTTATCCATATGCGCATTCGAGCAGCACTTCTTCCACTTCTGACCTGCAAGACTTCTGACCTTCCACTTCTGACCTCCTGTCTGAATTGTCTTTCAGGGGTGGCTTCAGCTTCTCTCCTTAGTGCATTGATTTAATGTATTTGACACCGTCTCGATTCTCTCTCCGGGGTGTTTTCAGCTTCTCTTTGTTGTCTTTCTCTGTCCTGCATCTGTCTTGACATCCTTTCGGGTGTATTTTCAGCTTCTCTTATTCTTTGTTGTCTTTCTCTGTCCTGCATCTGTCTTGACAGCCTTTCGGGTGTATTTTCAGCTTCTCTTATTTTTTCTGTGTGAGTGTGGGGCCTCGACAAAGGGTGGGCAGTCTGCAGGCAGTCGGACACCCTGGCCAGTTCCATTTCCATTCTGACTAACTTTCCGATGCCCATTATCTCTGTCATCTTCACTCAACCCTAGGGAGAAAAAGACTTTCAGTAAAAGAATGGATAAAGACGTTGTTGCTGATTCGGTTCTGGGCAGATGTCATTATCCATTTCCTGGAAAACTCATGTGTGTGAAAGAGTATCGGCGAAAATCTCCAGTCTTGGTATATACCTCTAAAAGCAGCATTTTACACAGAACAATATCACCACCCCTTGTGGTAAAGTTCGAAAGACTGATGGGCTTTGCAGTAACACACATGTAAAGCGATTAGTATTGTATAGGCGTTCATTTTTAAAGGATGAAACTTAATTGCTAGCACGTTTTCTCCATACATTCCAGAAAACCGTAAGTTTTCTTCAGGCTTCCTTTTTACTGATAGAGGGGCGACGCATGGGGTGATCGTTAATTGTAGAAACGGGACAGTGGCTGCTTCCGAGAAAATTAGGACCACCCACACACCCTTTTTTAAGAAGATGTTTTCACTGCATTCGCCCCAATAAAGAGATCAATGAAGAAAATTTACGATGTTTCAAGAGGTTCATTTCCTTTTCAGGAAATACGATTTTTCTTATCATAAAAGAAAAGAAATAATTGCTTTTCTAAAACTTTTTAAGGGGACAAAGGGACTTTAAAATTGAAACCTATAATTTCTTAATTTTTAGTCTCAAAGTATACATACAGTTGTTTAAAACAAAGGTTTGCATTTACATTAATACTAAAAATAAAAAATTAAAATTTTTTTAAAAATTATGGTAATATCTTTAAGAAAAAATGGGCCATAAATATTTTTTTCAAAATATCTCATGTACATCCCAATTTAATAAAAAGCTGTAATTTTTTTTTTATAGTAAACTTGTAATGCATGCATGAAGATAATTGTACATTAAATTTTCAAACAAACGTTATTTAATAGAGATATAGGAATTTAAATGTAACAACAGGATGGAATTTGAAACAAACAAAAAAAAAAAGCTTCATCTCACGTGAATTTATTTTTTATATAAAGCTTACCTTTGTCCAGGGGCGTAGAAAGGGTGATAGGGCGGGATATATCGTGCGTATATATCCACCCCCCCCCCCCCGAAATTTTTGGATTAGTGATGAAATTCCATCTATTTATACACATATAAGTTCATTTCTCCCCCCCCCCCCAAATTTTCCTGGCTACGCGCCTGCCTTTGTCACACATAAAAATGAATGCACACATATGTTCATACATATATTGCAAGTGCATATTAAAAAAAAAAAAATATGTCGCTTGTTAATAATTTTGAATGCGCATGGATATTTTAAATAAAAAAATAAAAGACGTATTTTTTTCTGAAAAATATCAATTTTCATTTTTAAAATTATTATTTTTTTTTATTTTTAGTTTCAATATAGAAGCAAACTATTATGTTAGACAACTGTGATTTTGTGTGAAACAACTATACATACGATTACAAGTAAAATTTAAAATGGAAAGTTTTGAATATTTAACGTCCCTTGTCCCCTTAAAGATCATGAAATGTTTGCTTTTACAAACAGGAACAAAAATTTTTTAAAATTACATCTCTTTTAAGAAAGATGTATATTTTTTAACACTATCGAGGAACATTTTCTTCAAAAAACGTTCCTCGATGCCTGCGTTCTTTGGGGGGGGAGGGGGCTCAGATCTTTCCAGGGGGTCTGATCGGTCCATAGTGCCCCAGCGCTACGGCCTTGTTGCGAAGTTTGTAATTTCCTCTTCAGGCAATACGATTTTTCTTATCTCTAAGGAAAAGAAATAATTGATTTTTCAATACTCTTTAAAGAACATAAAACATAAAATGTTTGCTTTTACGTACAGAAACAAAAATTAAGAAATTTGCATCTCTTTATAATTTTTTTCAAACAATGTTCCTCGATGACTGTGCTCTTTGGCCTGGGTGAGGTGGCTCAGATTTTTCTAGGGGGGGGGGTGGCAGGGAGCTGAGCTGTCCATAGCGCCCACAGCGCAACAGCCCTGCTATTAACATCTGTGAACGTTTTATATATTTTAAAGGATTTATCAGCGGTAAGTGGAATTTTATGACTACGGTGTTTCATACCAAAATATAAACTTAGTGGTATAAATTTAACAGGTCATCTGCTTTTGCTTTACTTCGTGGGTGGATGTTGAAAGAAGCGCATATTTCAATTAGAGGTTTGTTTAAATTGTTCTGTGCGATTAAAAAAAAAAAATAAGATTAAAATTTTATGCTACTAATAATTGTTATGATTTCAATTTTAAGTAAAGTTTAATTAATTAATAGCCTACTTAATTAAAAATCCTAACCTTAATTAGTGAATTTTAAATCAAGTAAAATTAAAATTTCTAAACAATTTGTAAATTAAGGTGGTTTTGTTTTGTCACCATATACCAGTATTCATAAAGGAAGTAAAATAATAATGAAGTGTTTAAAATTTATTAAGGTATATGTTGAATTACTATTGATGACTCATGGCTGACTCATTTTTATTTATTTGTTTACTTGTTCTATATTTTGGCGCCAAACATCTAAAAGATCGTTATTCTGGCGATCGTGTTGCCATCTTTGTGTAAGGTAACTATACATATTGTTCAAGTAATTAAAATAATTTGTACAACAATTTTCCTTTAAATTTTAAATTTATGAAAATACGTTTTGTGAGAGCTGACATTATTCGGAGGGTTGGTAATAAATTTTTAGAGCTGACAATAAGAGTTTCATAAAAATGTTTGTTTTGAAATTGGTAATTTTCCTTAAAAAAATTAAGTGGTTGTAATTACAGTTAAGTTTTTTTTTTCCTTTCACTATAATTATCTTTTCTGGAATTCTCTAACCTTCTTTCTAATTTTTTTTTAATAACATCCAATAACTACATGCATCGATACCAATACTTCGATTCAATATATCGAAGAAGAAAACAACGGCGCAAGGATATGGAGATCGGCACCCAAGCATTTTCAAATTTTTAAATCAAAAATAGAACTTCTACAATAGTTACAACGATAAGAACAACTTTCACATTTTTCATCATAGTAAAAAATTAAGTTTCAACGCCCATCGATAATAAATCTACAAGTTTTCATTAATAATAATTGTATCTTCGACCGAACTACTTTACGAGCGGAAAGTGCCAACAAAGGAGGTAAAAGGTGACCTAAGCCGGAGGAAGCGTGGGGTTGATTGATTCTTGGCTGTTGGCGTCATCGACAGAAGTTTGTGCCCTGCGAGATAGCTTGCTAAAGAAATGGCGCAGGTGATAAACGACAATGAAGATCATCGAGCACAAGCTACGAAGTAATTAAGCTGCAAGAGGGGCCCCTCACATCAGAAATGATAAGTCTATTAATTTTTCTCCCTTTCTTTTCCTTTAATTCTCCTTAAATAATTTTTTTTGTGCACAAGCGTTAGGAAAATTTTTAAAATAAAAGTCAGCTCGGGGTTAGGGATAATGGCATGTTTTTATACTTATAGTGTCTTCAGATTTTCATGATATTATCTAGTTTAATTTGCCTAATGTAAAATGTTTAAATGATAAATTAATAAATGTGATTTGTTAATTGTAAAAAATGGCTCCTCTTCATTTATCTCACTTCGTGTAAATTTATTTCAGCAGTTCTCTTTCAGGTTTTAATTTTTTTAGCCTAATGGCATTTGCACGTAACGCCGAGAGCCTGGTTGGTATATTGCGGTCACAACACTTTTAAAGCTAAGCATTTATTCTTCTTAGTATGAACTACGAGTATATTAATTGATTAAAAATTAAAAAGTAAAATCCTTGAGTCAGGACAAAGTTAAATGAAATGAAAAGAATAGAGGTACAACAATGGTGCCGTTCAAATTTGGATCGGCGAATTAAGTGTGATGAATGAGACGAGCCATTTTTTTTTTTTTTGTGTCGGTCAGCCATGGGTCAAATTTTTTCTGAATGATTTTAATAGATTGTATAATTATTATTAGTTATTTAGTATTTTGGGTTACAATTATT
Source organism: Cheiracanthium punctorium (assembly GCA_038373885.1). Taxonomy (NCBI): domain Eukaryota; kingdom Metazoa; phylum Arthropoda; class Arachnida; order Araneae; family Cheiracanthiidae; genus Cheiracanthium; species Cheiracanthium punctorium. Next base: position 40,984 of record JAWZYV010018095.1, read on the forward strand.
TAAATTAAAATGCCTAGATCTTCCACCTCGGATCTTCCCTCTTTAGATAATGCGTGTCATTTAACAGTAACAACTGTTAATTTTGGGGAATTTATCCCCCTAGTAACCCCCTTTTCGGGAAATAACCCGGACTTTACAGTTAATGATTTCTTCGACAAAATCGAAGAAATCGCCAAACACGCGTCATGGAAGGATGAACAAACACTGTTTGTCGCCAAAACAAAGTGCATTGGGGAAGCGGATGCTTTTGTTAGGTCGCAGCCTCAGTTGAAATCTGCCGATTACAGAACATTTAAAGAAGCGTTGAAGGACAGGTTCGGCACTAACGACAAAGATTGTTCGCTTTTGAAATTCACAACGGCAGTACGGGGTTTTAATGAGACCACGCGGGGTTTTTTGTCCCGTTTAAACGGTTTAGCACATCGCTGCTTTCCCGATGATGAGCCCATTCGGCAAAGGATGTTGGTTTCCCAATGTCTTCAAGGCCTCCGACCCTCCGTTCGCTGATTCATCATGGCACAAGACCATGACACCTTTGAAAAAATTTGGGCTCTAGCTTTACAAGAAGAACAATGTGCCGCGCTAGAGAAAGCCTCCGCGAGTGTCAACATTGTTGACACCGAACCGAAGCCGTCCGCCATTGAAACGGAGTTGAGAGAAATTAAATCTTTGGTTCAGAATAGTATCTTTGAAACGGATAAAAGAGTTAGCGATCTTCAAGAGGAGGTAAAGAGATTGAACAAATTAGTCATTAGCAACGGTACTAATCGGATAATTTGTTTTAAATGCAGAAAACCAGGGCATTATAGTCGCGATTGTCGATCAAGATATTATAATCAACACAGACCCAATGGAAATGACAGGCAGGGAAACTAAATCAGGGGCAAGACAGGGACACTCATCTGATCTTGAATCCCCCTTTTGAGTGCACTGGGATTGCGACTTCGGAATCCAGTTATACTTTGCCTATTGTACAAATTAATGTTAAGGATTTTGTTATACATACTCTTATTGATACAGGTGCCTCAATTTCCATAATTAAGGGAAGTGTTTTGGAATCTTTGAAAGACACACGCTGCATTAAATTAGTAGAACCTTGTTTTTTAAAAGTATTGGGCATTACACAAAATTTAGTAACCTTGAACCAAAAAGTTAAGTTAGAAGTTCAATTAGGGACCTTTAAGTGTGAAATAGAATTTTTTGTATGTAATACAGATTTATTTACTTACGATGCGATCTTAGGTTCGAACTTTCTTATCGAAAATCAAATTCATATCAATTTTGCTAAGACTACCATTTCAAATGAAAATTTTTTACTTAATTGGACAAATAAACAAATTTCTAGACATAATGTTAATTCTGTACAAAATCTAAATTTTCAAGTAGGTTTTAATAAACGTAAATGTATCATTCCTCCTAAATCTGAATTAATTGTAACAGTTACTACTAAAGATAATTTTAAGATTTCTGATTTTGTCTTAATCCAACCACATAAGCATGCCATGTCGCATGTGTGGATTGTCTCGAGCTCAGTAAATGAAGGAAATGACAATGGCGAATATTTTGTCAAGATAGCTAATTTTTCTAACGACCCTGTTCACATTAACAAAGACACCAAAATTGTAAACATTGAGCCTATTGAGGTAGTTAAGAGCGATGAAGTAAGCGTTGAGGAGGAATTTTATAAGGACGATAATGAATTGATGGGAGAAGTAAACATGGCGGAGGAATTTTATGAAGATGAGAATGAAATTTTTGGAGGTAAATTTGATCTGGCTCATTTAGGAGATGAGGAAAAACTTAAATTAAAAAATTTATTAATCAAACATAAAGGTGTTTTTGCTGAAAGTGTAAAGCAACTTACGGTTTGCAACACCATAGCTCACCGAATCTACCTAACGGATGATTTGCCAGTCAGGCAGAGGCCTTACAGAACCCCACATCCTTTACGAGAAGAATTGAAAAGTCAAATAAACCAGCTTTTGGATGCCGGGATAATTTCTGTAAGTGATTCACTGTATGCTTCCCCAATATTATTAGTTAAGAAAAAGAATAACACGTATAGGTTGGTATGTGACTATAGGAAATTAAATTTAAAAACACAACCGCTTCCTTTTCCCTTACCGTTAATTTCGGATTTATTAGATTCATTAGAAGGAGCCAAGTATTTTTCTTCTTTGGACTTGTGTTCAGGCTATTGGCAAATGAATTTAGATCCCAAGGATCGTCATAAGACTGCTTTCACCACCGAATTTGGCCTTTTTCACTGGAATCGTCTACCTCAGGGTTTGAAAAATGCAGCGTCGTCATTTCAAAGATTATTGGAAATAGTATTAGCTGGGCTGAAAGAGTGGAATATTAATACTTACCTCGATGACCTTATAATTGCGTCGAACACGTTCGATGAACACCTCGAAAAACTAGACATGGTATTCAAGAGATTAGGCGAGCACAATTTAAAAGTTAATCCGGGAAAATGTCAATTAGTTAAAGAAAAAATTACTTACCTTGGGTTTCAGGTCACTGACGGTAAAATTTTGCCCGACAGCAGAAATGTGGAGGCAATTCAAAAGTTTCCAGTTCCAACTAACAAAAAGCAGGTTCGGTCATTTTTAGGACTTTGTAATTTCTATCGCAAATTTATAAAGAATTTCGCCCACATAGCAATACATTTGACTAAATTAACAAAAAAATCAGTAACTTTTGTTTGGGATGAAAATGCCAATAATGCTTTTGAGCAATTAAAGTCAGCATTAATCTCTTACCCTTGTCTTATTTTACCAAACACTAAGAAAGAATTCGTTTTGCATACAGATGCTTCTGGATATGCTATTGGAGCTGTATTGAGTCAGGAAGGTCAGGATGGACAATTACATCCGGTTGCTTATGCAAGTAGGCGGTTGAACGATGCCGAAACTAGGTATAGTGTTTTTGAAAGGGAAACCTTAGCGGTCGTTTGGGGAATAAACAGTTTTCGACACTATTTGTATGGGCAATCTTTTAAACTTTTTTGTGATCAGAAGTCGCTTTCCTATGCACTCAAACTTAAGGATAGCGGTAGAATTACAAGATGGATACTAGCGCTTCAAAATTACGACTACACAGTAACTCACACTCCTGGAAAAATGAATGTGCCTGCGGATACTTTGTCACGAACAGTTCAGGTAGAACCCGTCAATGTCATTGAATTCACAACAAACAACTTTCCCCCTGCTAGGATTAGGAATTTACAAGAGCAAGACACTAGGTGTCAAGAGATTTTGATTAAGTTAGAGGACACAAATGAAATTGAACAAAATGGGATGAAATTTTTTAAGAGGGATGGAATTTTGTTTTGTGTAAATGATAAAGCAAAGGGTCACAAATTTACCATCACAGACAGACTAGTAATTCCAAAGACACTCATTAGTGAGGTTTTGTCCTTAGGACATGACTCGATAACATCAGCACACCCAGGCATTAAGAGGACTTTAACCCGAATTAAGAGAAACTATTTTTGGTGGAACATGACACACCATATCATTAATTATGTCAAATCTTGCCACTCGTGTCTTGAGAGAAGAGGGTATAACGCTAAACATAAAGCGCCGCTACAAAGAATTCAAATAACTAGTCGGCCTTTTGAGCGAATTGGGATGGACGCAGTAGGACCACTTCCTATTACTGAGTCAGGCAATCAACATATTATAGTAATTGGTGATTATTTTACCAGGTGGGTGGAAGCATACCCTGTGAAGGATTTACAAACTGAAACGATTGCTTTGGTGTTAGAAAGGTTCATATGCTCTCATGGGATTCCTGAGCATTTGATAACTGACAGAGGTAGTTCTTTGATTTCTGACAGCATACAAAAAGTTTATAAAAAACTGGATATTAAGAAACACACTAGTACAAGTTACCACCCAGCGACTGATGGGGTAGTTGAACGGGTTAATGCTACAATAATTAACGCACTCCAGCACTTAGCAGACAATACTTACCATGAATGGGACAAATATTTACATTTTGCACTTTTGGCTTACAGAACAGCAGTACACTCAACCTTAAAAGATACACCAGCTCATTTAATATACGGAAGGGATTTAGTATTACCAATAGATCTTATAAGTAGCCCCCCTTTGAGGTCATATTCTGATCAGAGGGAACTCAGTGAAGATTTGGAGATTCGTCTACAACAGTGTTTTAAAATCATAAAAGCCAATTTAGTTGAAGCTGCAGAAAGACAAGAAAAGTATAGAAAAAAGGTGTGTAAGGAGAAGGGTATTGTTATAGGAGATCTGGTGATGTTATACACGCCGTCCATTAAAGTTGGGCAAGGGAAAAAGTTTTCTAAATTTAATAAAGGGGTTTATAGAGTTAAAAGTCAACTTAGTAAAGTCAATTTTGAAATCATTAACATATACAACCATAAAGATAAACAAGAAGTCCATGTTGACAGATTAACCAAAATTCCAGATCGCCTCATTTTCCCATCCTTGGATGTAGAGTTCATAGAGGAAGAGCCTAGTGCTCCTAATGAAGATAACGAAATTTTTAATTCGCCAGATCTCAATAACAGTCCTTTCCCCAAAAACTATACAAAAACTGTCAGAGTAGTCGTGAACAGCAATCGAGTGCCCAGGAAGCTGCCCAGTAATGTACAGCAGTGTACGACAGGAAGCTCTGCTCCAGTTGTCCAGACCCCACCACAGGCTGTGGTGCCTCCAAGCATGGGACAGGCCACCAAACATCCATACAATCTAAGGCCGAGACAGAATGGTTTCGTAAAAACATGAACTGTTATCATGAAGAATCAGATTATTATAGTGTGAAAATTTTTATGTGTCATTTTGTTTTATATTTTATATGATTTAAGTGTTGATTGTTTTGATTCTTTACTAATGTTATATGAATATTTAATATAACTTTAACACTAATTTGTTGGGCCCAACATAAATATATCTGCTGCTGAACATAAGTTTTGAAGTTTAAGATATTTATTGGTGGAGTAGCTAACCATCTAATGTGAATATTTTGGGTTTGATTAATGTGTTCTTCACCTAGATATAGCAAAGTGTTAATTTTTTTTTTTAAAGAGTTTTCTTATAAATCATTTTATATATGTTTTGTCAAGGTGGCAATTAATAGGGTTCTGTTGTAGGCTAAACACACTAGTTGGAAGTTGATCAGAGTCCAAAGTCTACAAATTTTTCCTGTATTATTGAATATGTTTGTGTTATATGTAAAAGTTTGCAATGGTTCGGAATGTTGGAGGGTAGTGAAGGTTTCCCTTGTGATATGCAGTTCAACTTCAAGTGCTAATATTTTGTGTAGTGTTAGTTAGGTATTTTGCAATTTTTTTTTTAAATTTTGTTTTCCTTTATTGTGATATTTTTTTTTGGGTAATTGTATACTATTTTTATGCGAAGCAGATTATTCAAGCTACTGTGTTAGTTTTTTTGTTTTGTGTTGTAAATCAACATTTTGGTTTACAATTTAGAGTTAGGCGGGTTACTTAGGGTGTGTAAATTCCAGTTTACTGTGATGTTTCTTTGAGAAAAAAAAAAAAAAAAAGTTGCACATTTTTTTTTTTTTTCGTGTGAGAGGGAGGTATTTGTTATGATTTCAATTTTAAGTAAAGTTTAATTAATTAATAGCCTACTTAATTAAAAATCCTAACCTTAATTAGTGAATTTTAAATCAAGTAAAATTAAAATTTCTAAACAATTTGTAAATTAAGGTGGTTTTGTTTTGTCACCATATACCAGTATTCATAAAGGAAGTAAAATAATAATGAAGTTTTTAAAATTTATTAAGGTATATGTTGAATTACTATTGATGACTCATGGCTGACTCATTTTTATTTATTTGTTTACTTGTTCTATATTTTGGTGCCAAACATCTAAAAGATCGTTATTCTGGCGATCGTGTTGCCATCTTTGTGTAAGGTAACTATACATATTGTTCAAGTAATTAAAATAATTTGTACAACAATTTTCCTTTAAATTTTAAATTTATGAAAATACGTTTTGTGAGAGCTGACATTATTCGGAGGGTTGGTAATAAATTTTTAGAGCTGACAATAAGAGTTTCATAAAAATGTTTGTTTTGAAATTGGTAATTTTCCTTAAAAAAATTAAGTGGTTGTAATTACAGTTAAGTTTTTTTTTTCCTTTCACTATAATTATCTTTTCTGGAATTCTCTAACCTTCTTTCTAATTTTTTTTTAATAACATCCAATAACTACATGCATCGATACCAATACTTCGATTCAATATATCGAAGAAGAAAACAACAACGGCGCAAGGATATGGAGATCGGCACCCAAGCATTTTCAAATTTTTAAATCAAAAATAGAACTTCTACAATAGTTACAACGATAAGAACAACTTTCACATTTTTCATCATAGTAAAAAATTAAGTTTCAACGCCCATCGATAATAAATCTACAAGTTTTCATTAATAATAATTGTATCTTCGACCGAACTACTTTACGAGCGGAAAGTGCCAACAAAGGAGGTAAAAGGTGACCTAAGCCGGAGGAAGCGTGGGTTGATTGATTCTTGGCTGTTGGCGTCATCGACAGAAGTTTGTGCCCTGCGAGATAGCTTGCTAAAGAAATGGCGCAGGTGATAAACGACAATGAAGATCATCGAGCACGAGCTACGAAGTAATTAAGCTGCAAGAGGGGCCCCTCACATCAGAAATGATAAGTCTATTAATTTTTCTCCCTTTCTTTTCCTTTAATTCTCCTTAAATAATTTTTTTTGTGCACAAGCGTTAGGAAAAATTTTAAAATAAAAGTCAGCTCGGGGTTAGGGATAATGGCATGTTTTTATACTTATAGTGTCTTCAGATTTTCATGATATTATCTAGTTTAATTTGCCTAATGTAAAATGTTTAAATGATAAATTAATAAATGTGATTTGTTAATTGTAAAAAATGGCTCCTCTTCATTTATCTCACTTCGTGTAAATTTATTTCAGCAGTTCTCTTTCAGGTTTTAATTTTTTTAGCCTAATGGCATTTGCACGTAACGCCGAGAGCCTGGTTGGTATATTGCGGTCACAACACTTTTAAAGCTAAGCATTTATTCTTCTTCTTAGTATGAACTACGAGTATATTAATTGATTAAAAATTTAAAAGGTAAAATCCTTGAGTCAGGACAAAGTTAAATGAAATGAAAAGAATAGAGGTACAACATAATCACACCAGTTTTCAAAATTATTTATCTGTAAACCGCTATCTTAATGATAATACTGGTCAAAATATCCAAAATAACTTGCTCAACGAACCGGGGTATCTTATACGGCAGTTAAACAGTGACGTCATAAATTTTAAGAAATGCTTGAAATTTGTAAACTCTGAAACTGTAACGTCCTGACACAATTAGCGATTCTAAATAGCTCCTCGAGATTACAAAGTTTGACGTTTTCAGGAAACAGAAACATGGAGGATTTATAAAATAACGCTATAGTGGATATATGGCTATTTAAATTGGCACCGCTTTGAATATGTGTCACCACGGACCGTGGTGACAAATATTTCATCCACCACAAAACATTTCATCCACCGTGGTCCACGGTGGATGAAATGTTTTGTGGTGCTAAATACCCCAATCTTACAAAACTATGCATAAATTAAATATATATGGAGAGCTTTCTTAATAGCAACCATTATGTGAAATGATTATTCCTTATGCTAATGCTTAAATTGCAAAGAATCGCCATAGAATAAAAAGGACCTATTTGTGCCAAATAATGTTTCTTGAAATCGAGCCTTAAAAGGTAGAAGCGAAAATAGATAGTATTAATATGCGTAATAGGTAGTATTAGTAGATTTTGTAAGGATAATATGAATAAATCACAATATACCACATTAATAAATATTTCATGAAATTAAAAGTGTTCTGTTTATCCTTTTTCAAGGGTTATCTTATCACCAACTGAACGATAAGTAATTCTAATTTGCGTTAATATATCCGCAGTAATTTCAACAGAGGAGATTACTTAACTTAAAAAAAAAAAAAAAAATCTGTTTTGCAGATATGATTTTAGTAAAATATTCGCTTCTTCCGTATGAAGAGCGGGTGCGCAGCTATTTTAAAACAAACGGTTGTCCATTTCATGTAGTGTCTGAGGTATTTAATGCTACAACTTGAAGAGTATGATGTAGAAATAACACATTTTGAAAGTCGGGAGTT
>JAWZYV010018096.1:0-30221 GCA_038373885.1 Cheiracanthium punctorium
TAAACGGACAGAGGGTTGATCTGTCGCGGAAACATGCCTTTACTGAAGCACAAAAGACAGCTATTAGCTGGAGCGGCTCTGCAGCAATTAGCCGGAGGGGTTCGCGGTAGGGTGTCCAGGGTGTTCAGGAAGGATGAAAAATCAAGTTTTTTTGCTAGGAAAATATCCTTCCCATCCTGCTTCTGTAGAAAGAGATTTCTGTTCTAACACGAGGCGCAGTTTCTTGACGAAAACATTCGAATGACTAGTCAGTCAGAAGGTTAAGCTTACACGCTTGAAATTTTCAAGTTTAATTCAAGTTTATTGCCTTGATAAATCAAGCTTGCTGCAAGTTTGATGCAAATTTGCTGTGCTGTCTGGGTAATAGAGGGAAAAATACAAAAGTAAAAATTAATTCAAGTATAACTACTTACAACTTTAATTAAAATTTGCTAATTAATATATTTTTAAATGTTCCAGACGGAAATTTTTCTATATGTTCCTAAAATTTGACTAAATTGTTCTCTATATGTCAAACAAAAAATATAAAACAATAAAATTATTTTCAAAATGAGCATACATCATTGTTTCTTGTAATTTCATGAAAAGCAATTCCTCTATCAAAGTTCGATTTTGAGACTAAAATAACCTTCACTTCAAACTTTAGTCTTCCCTAAACAAGTCGAATAGCGTAGAGTGGCTTGAACGCCGGTCTCCCGCTCCGTAGGTTGAGGATTCGATTCCAGCTCGGGCAAAGTAAGGGAATGTTTAAAAAAGTGTATTAATATATGTCTGCAGTTAGGTAATGTATAATTAGCCAAGGATTCTAATTAAGAACACCGTTTAGATTATATTTTATTTTTTAGCTTATTTTTAAATATTTTAATAAAAGCAATAAAAAGCATCTGTTGGTTGTGAATTACTGCTAGAATAGCATAAATTCCAAGCAAATGGTGGTCTTGATTGCTGCTAGCCAGCAAAATATTCAAGCAACAGAAGTTGGATTATGTATGCTGGACAAGCAGTAAAAGTGTCCCAATACAAACCATGTCTTGCTGGTAACTCTGCTGGAACTAGCAACTATTTATGGTAGTTCATGCTTTTTTTTCCTTGCTGAGATACAACATTTAATGCTAGTCTAGCAAACAAATACCATCATGAAATTTATTTGGGCAGTGATCCTGATAATTTTCGAGAAGAGGTTGCAGTGCAACATTTTATTGAAAGCGTCCGGGACTTTGAAATTCAGAAAGCATTGATCTTGGCGGATAACAAAGATCTCGGGTCAGCCTCGTATTCCCTATGAAGTTGCAGGCAGCTCAGTCGGCCGCGAGAAAAGAGCGGCATACTGTTAGAGTTGTGTCGTTCCAGAAGCCTACGGATGGAGATATGGAGAGATTCATGAATAAATTATAGAGCCTCGAAAATCTGGTGGAACAACAAGTACAGTCAAAGCCAAGGTAAGCAAAATGTTGGAGGTGCGGTGGCGAGGGGCATTTACGGAAATACGTGACGTACAATAGAACTGTCGTCGTGAAGATCGCAGACACCAGTACACCAGAGAAGCCCATGTACGAAGACGGGAGAGAGATGAGATTGCGGAGCGGAGGCTGCGGGCTATTCAAAATCCTCATTTAAAAGCCTTACAGAATTCATCAGTGAATTGCGGCAGTAATGGACTCTTCGTCCTGGGATACGTTAATGGCTCTCCATGCCACATGATTATTGGAGCTAATGTAATCATCATAAGAAGAGACCTGGCCAAGAAATTAAATTTGAAGACTATCTGGACTCCATCCTCGCTTACTTCCCAGACTGTGACAGGTGACAAGATCGAAGTGGACGGAAAAGCTAGAGTGGAAATTACATTTGGAAATGCCAGTTATGACCATGTGGTATATGTCGCCAAAGTTACGGACACTTTCATTCTCGGACTGGACTCTTTAAAATCACATAAATTTTAACTTTAACCCATTTATGCCTAGTGTCCCTTTTTTGGGACGGCATTTTTGCTATTAGTCGAAAACATTATTTATTTTTCCTAGACTTTATTCATGAGTATTGAGCCTCAACTCTACAAAACATTTTAACATGATCAAGTAGGATGTTGATATTTCGATTTTTATGCATAATGATTTTAAAAGAAGTCATCCCTTGTTCAAGAAGTTGACATCAGAAATTTATCTATTATTTCTGTTATCAGTAAAAATCGAAGAAAGTCGCAAAAATATCCAGGCACAAATGGGTTAAGAATAATGAGCTTCCTTCACACTCGGAAGAAATAGCTGCGTTCCACATTAAAAATAAAGCCGTTTTACCTGTTCAGCAAATAATAGCCTAGACTGATATCACTCTACCTCCAAGGACTGATTCTATAATTTCTGGAACAGTAAAAGAACTTAATAAATTCCTATTTGGATTAATGGAACGCCCAAACAATAGTTATTATGTCAGAGGAGTACTTGTGGGTGAATACTTGTGGACTTGTCGAGAAATAACATTCCACTTAGGCTAGCGAATGTGACAGACAAGTCGAAGGTGATAAGGAAAAACGACGTGTTGGCAACGTGTTGGCAACAGCTCTTATCTGCATTTATAAGAACATCAACCCAACGACAGCTAAATCAGCCGAGCGTCTGACAAAGGAATAATTACAACACGCAGAATTGACGTCAGAACAGAGAAGCGTTGCGGAGAAATCAATATCTGAATTCTAAGACCTTGTCTCTCGTACTTCCGGTGACTTTGGTCGTACGAAGTTCACGCAACACAAAATAGAAACAGGCAGCCATTCTCCCATGAAGCAAAATCCTAGGCGGCTGCCGTTTGCTAAGCAAGAAGAGGTGAGCAGACTTTGAGTGGAGATGCAGCGTGATGACGTCATCGAGCCATTGACTAGTCCTTGGGCCTCGGCGATCGTTTGGTTCGAAAGAAGGATCGTTCCACCGGTTTTTCGTGTACTATAGACGTCTGAATGACATCACCAAGAAAGAGAGCTACCCTCATCCCAGGATAGACGACACGTTGGATACTTTATCGGAAAATGAATGGTTCTACACTCTGGCTTTCAAGAGTGGCTACTGGTAAGTAGAAATTCGTCCCGACGAGCGTGAAAAGACTGCGTTCGCTACTAACCAAGGATTATGGCAATTCAGAGTATGCCTTTTGGACTCTATCGACTACATTCGAGCGTCTGATGGTGACAATGCTGAGAGGACTTTCCTACGAAGAGTGTCTCGTTTATTTAAACGATATCATCATCATCGGAAAGACTTTCGAAGAACATCTAGAGAAGGAGTGATCAACAACGGATCAACGCGCCATTTTTCTAAAGAAAAGTTTAATGAGGCCATAGACGTGCCGTCAAATAATTTGACTTACTGATTATTAGGAAAATAATAAAACTAAATACTAACAACTCAAAACTCTTTATTTACTAACAAAAAATACGGTTATATGTGTAATTCATATTAAAATATGTGCTATTTTTAATTCAAATGCAAGCCCTTTTGATCCGTTGCGTGCCAAAAATATTGCGTCGGGTGGGTTTGTTACCCCTGATCTAGAGAAAATCTGAAAGGTGCAGCAGAAATTGAAGGAGGCAAACTTGAAACTGAGTCCATCCAAATGCTGCCTGTTTCGTCGGGAAGTACGTTCCCCAGTAGCACGATTAGTCCAAAAGACGTTTAAAACACGTTTTTTAACGTCAAAAAACGTGTTTCCATCGTAATTTGAACGTTTTTTAACTACTTGTGCAACTAGGGTTATCTCGGGCACATAATATCCACCCACGGAACCCGAACCGATCCCACAAAGACATCCGCAGTCAAGGCCTGGAGTCGTCCTGAGAATGTCCATGAGCGGCGAAGTTTTCTCGGACTGTGTACTTACTATCGAAAATTCGTAAAGAGTTGTTCTCAAAATGCCAGACCACTTCACATATTGACTGAGACTGGACAAAAATTTCTATGGACTGCAGAATGTGAGGATGCGTTCAACGAACTCAAGACGGCCCTATTATCTTCCCCGATCTTGTCGTATCCTCATCCTGATAAGTCATTTATCCTGATCATAGATGCAAGTAAAGAGTGTGTCGGGGCAGTTTTGTCCCAGGAGATAGATAGCCAAGTACTCGTCGTAGCTTTCTAGAGCAAATGCTTTTGAACCCAGATCGTAACTATTGTGTTACGCGAAATGAAGTTCTTGCTATCGTTAAGGCCGTGGAACACTTCCATCCTTATCTCTACGGCCGAAAGTTCCTGCTCCGAACGGACCATGCCTCTTTAACCAGGCTTTTAAATTTCAAGAATCCGGAGGGCCAGATAGCGAGATGGATACAGAGACTACAAGAATACGACATCGGAAACGAGCATCTCAATGAAACGCAGATGCTTTATCGAGAAAGCCGTGCATAGAAAGTTGTCGCTATTACTCCAGGGCAGAGAAAAATTACCATCTGAAACATCCCTTTGTCCGACAAGTTGCATTATCGGCACCATCTCAAGATCCCTGGAGTGACGAAAATCTTCGAGCGGACCAGTTAGCTACATTAAACCTATTGTGGAATTTTTGGAAAAATCCAGCTGTAAGCCCAGTTGGCAAGAAATATCGTCATGCAGTCCACCAACGAAACAATATTGGGCTTTATGGGATTAGCTTCGCCTGAGAAATGGAGTCCTGTGTCTTAAATGGGAGTCGAACGACGGCAAGACGCTTCGATAGCAATTAGTACTCCCTCTTCGAGGATTCCGAAGGTTCTAGAAGAGCTCCATAATGGTTTAACCGGGAGCGATTTTTGCATAATGAAAACCCTGCAGAAAGTTCTCGAGCGCTTTCAATGGCCTAGTGCTCGAGTTGATGTCAAAAAGTGGTGTCAAGCTTGTGACGCCTGTGCTGTCCGTAAAGACCCGAAGAAACGTAGCCGTGGAAAACTACGTCGTTATAATGTAAGAGCGACTTTTGGAAAAATTCCCTCGACATCTTGGGACCTCTTCCGAGAACTTCGGATGGCAGCAAATACATACTAGTTGTCATTGATTACTTCTCTAAATGGGCCGAAGCGTTTCCTGTCCCCCAATGAAGAAGCTGCTACCATAGCAGAGGTACTAGTGCAAGAATGGATTTCCAGGTATAGAACCCCTCTGTAACTTCATTCCGACCAAGGAAAGAACTTTACCTTTGCTGTTTTTAAAGGAATATGTCAATTTCTCGGAATAGACAAAACCCAGACTACGCCTTTACACCTACAATCCCACGGCATCGTGGAGAGATTTAATCGCACTATTTTGAACAACCTTTCGCTCGTAGTATTTAAGAATCAAGAGGACTGGGACAAGAAAGTCCTCCTCTTCTTTCTGACCTATAGGAGTGCCGTGCAGGAGACTACCGGCTTCACACCTTCCCAGATGCTGTTCGGCAGAGATCTTCGTCTTCCCGCCGATCTAGTGTTCGGCCGCCCTCCAGATACGGGTTTACGCGGGAAATGCCCCTTGCTGCTGACGTGACAGCTTACTCTTGTGTGTGTATGTGAAATACTGTGTTTTCTATGGATTTTCTATTTCTACATTTGTTGGATTTCTTATTACCTCAGGTAACATTTAATTATCAGTGATTTATCCAACTGTGATGGTGAATTCATACAGAATTTTGTGCATTGACTTTATCCAATGGCTGTTCTACTGACATAAATGTTGATCCTGGATTTTCGTGAATTTCCTCTAATTAGTTATAGTAATGTTCAAGAAATACTTGAATACAATTTTCAACTACACTTATTAAATACTTCATACAACTTCAACTACGAAACAATTTTCAAAACACAATAATATTGTTAGTTGGTAGTAAATTGGCGTATTTGTAAAACTTGTGTGTTTACGCGGGAAATGCCCCATGCTGCTGACGTGATAGCTTACTCTTGTGTGCGTATGTGAAATACTGTGTTTCCTATGGATTTTCTATTTCTACATTTGCTGGATACCTTATTACCTCAGGTAACATTTAATTATCAGTGATTTATCTAAGTATGATGGTGAATTCATACAGAAGTTTGTACATTGACTTTATCCGATGGCTGTTCTACTGACATAAATCATGATCCTGGATTTTCGTCAATTTCTTCTAATTAGTTACAGTAATTTTCAGTAAATACTTTAAGTTGTGCTTATGCTCAAGAATATATAATAATTCAAGATCAAGTGCTTATTTTTCAGACTTTCGACGACTATACGATGTTTAATTGAACCTTCTTTTTTTTTCATTCTGGCAAACTGTTTATTAGATAAATGTTTATATAATACTTTTAATTTAAATCTTATTTAGAACTACCAACTGGCTTCAGTTTTCCTAGTTTGCTGAGGCTGTGTATTATAAAATTTATATTGCCTATGGTATGCTTATATTGTCTATATTATGCTTGTATTGCCTAGCTGTGTATATACTACTGCATAAACGGAGCATTATCATCTCAGTTTCTCCGCAACTTGTTTATTTGCGCCCTACATTTTTCGCTTGCACTGGTGTGTAGTATATGATATTTTCCTAATATATCTTCTGCTCCTGTTTTAAAGGCCTTTTGATAGTACTGGGGTTGAATATAGAATATTAATCAGTATGAGACATTGTTTCACGGCTATAGAGAATAGTCTCCGGGGTACACCTCGTTTTATTTTTTATTTATTTATTTATTGATTGATTTATTTATTTTGCTGATATTGATATTTGTATCATAAGTGGGCAATTATGAGTCTGACGGCTATGGATGCACCGTTGGTTTCAGAGATCCCCTTGGACATGACACTGGAGCCAAGAATTACCGAAAGGGGGGGCCCTGGTGATTCTTAATAGACTTAGACAGAAGTTTTCTACGTTTGTAACGGATGCGAGAGCTAGGAAGTCTTTCACTATCCAGGTGGGAGATGAACTAACAAATATTATGATTTTTATAACTTTGGTGTTATTGTCTCGACCAGATATAATGAGAAAGTTAGACAGCTAAATAATATGATGACTGAGGTGAAGACCCAGAGGACTTTTGCCGAAATTGTGGCTCAAGAGGCAGATAGGGTAAGAGAGAAACTCGTTGAGCTGAGGCCAGAGCTGGAGCCTGGAACAGAGGAAAGGAATACGGAGGTAGAACATGTTGTAACTATTGAGAGCATGGATGAAGACCAGGAAGGAGATGATATTCGGAGTGAGATTAGAGATATAACAATGGAAGAGGAGTTAAGGATTAAGCCAATTGATGTTTTCACTACGAAGACGAAAAAATATATACTTAAGACTAAAAATTGGACTGATGCGTACAATATCCAGCAACAACTGCTTGGTGTTGAGAGAGTAAGGGAGAAGTTTAGAATTAGAATACCTAGGAGGGGAGTTGAAAAACTTATGCTTAGGGGAGTACCAAAAACCATCACTAGGGAAGAGTTGAACGATGCTATGAAGAATATATATGAGGACATTGAGGCTGTTGCAATCCGACAGATTGGGACAGATAACATTGTATCCTGGCTTGTCGAAACAAATGCTGTAAGTAAGAGGGAGCTGTTGGCTAGAGGTAAGATGTGTGTTTCAATGAGCAGAATTGCCATTGTGCCATATCTGGAATTTTATAGATGTTGAAATTGGCAAGTCATTGGGCATCGCTCTTTCGAATGTGATCGTAAACAAGCGTGTCCAAAGTGCTCAGGTGAGCATAGTCAATCTGAATGTAATTCAGATAGGGAGAGATGTGTTAATTTTTTTGAACACGCTGAGTTCGTTGTTGAATGCGATCATCGACCTGACAGTAGGAAATGTCCGGCGTTTTTACAATACAAGAATCAATTGTTTCAGGCAGCTAGGAAGGGTAGGAGACCTCCACACTAAAAGAAAAGAAAAAAGAGGAAGGAGATAGAAAAGGGAAAAACTAATTTATAATGGCTGATCTTTATAAACAAATCAATATTCTATAGATAAATTTAAATCATTGTCGGACGGCTAATCTGGCGCTGTTCTCATTTGTTATGCAGAATGCTTATGATATTATTCTCATACAGGATGCTTATATATTTGACAACAAGTTATATGGTTGTCCTCAGTTGTTTAGATCCTTTTTTCAATAGATCGCACAGCAGCAATAGTCGTTAAAAATAAGTATCTGGCCACTGAGATACATAGTTCTAGTAATTCAATATTTATAAAATTATACTTGAAGGATAAAACATATACTATGGGCTCACAGTATTCACCCCCCTCGTCGAATATTGAACAGGACTTTTGCGATTGGATACAGGTTATAAATAATATGGAGAATTTTATATCAGGTGTTGACTGAAACGCGCACGCAGAACTTTGGGGATATGATCATTTGAACCGACGAGGTCAGATTGTCTTGGAAAATATAGCTGAAAAAAACCTTGCAGTGTTGAATGACCCGCAGTCTACCCCAACATGGTCGCATGATGTACATACAGGACACACCGACTTAACAATAACTTCTTTGGACATAATATCAACAGTAACCTGCTGGCAGGTCTTAGTTTCGGAGACCTGCAGCGACAACAATTACATATCGTACTCTATACAGGATAATCCTTCCTATATTACGGACTACCGATATAAAACAAAGTTTGAAAGATTTACTAAATTCAACAGGCTATATGGTAGATTTCTGAATAATAGCATCCACAGTATATTGCTGAGAATTCTTCTTGTCTGCAAGGGGCCATGGAGGACTTTCAACATTCTTTAATAAATCTATGCAATCGTAATTTGAAGAAGAAAAAGAATAAATTTACCGTTAATTATGGTGGTATTTCATGGTGGACAGATGAGCTAACTGCAATGCGAAACAGGAATAAGGCAATATATAGAAGGAAAATAAATAATCCTGACGTGGAATATTATAAAATAACTTACAATAAAGAAAGAGCTCTTTACAGGAAATTAATCAAAAATTCTAAAGAACTTAGTTGGAAAAAGTTTTGCACAAATACATCAAATGCTTTTGGTAAGGTATTTAATAAGGTTAAAACTAACAGAAATGATCTGAATATAAACAGTCTTCTATGGCCCTCCTGTAGACACTCACTATAATGTTCTACAAGAATTGCTGGTGGACACTCATTTTCAAATGACGGGTGACCATGGTGGTATTTTTGTTAATGAGTATATAGATAACATTTCGGAGTATACGCCAATTTCTATAAAGGAATTGTGTTATTGTATCCAGTTACAAAATAATAACAAATCACCTGTCCTTGACAAGACTGACGGTCGAATATTAAAACAACTGCTTTATAATAACTCTACTGATCTAATAATGATTTTTAATAAGTGTTTCTCATTAGGTGTCTTTCCAAAAGTCTGGAAAATTGCATTAGTGATCTTCTTTCAGAAACGCAACAAGGACCCCCGTGAGCCCAAATCATATAGACCCATATGCCTCTTGAGTACTTTGGCTAAAACACTTGAACGAATATTTAAGATTAGAATCATGACTCATTTGGAAAATATAAATTTTTTGCATAACAACCAACATGGTTTTCGAAACAATAGAAGCACCATATCTTAACTAAATACTGTTAAAAACAAAATAGGCACAATTCTGCAAGACAATAAATTTTGCGCCCTTGTGTCTTTTGATATAGAGGGCGCATTTGATAATATAGATTGGTATGTCATTAAAGGTATTATAGTTGAGCTTCCCATACAGGATTACCTAAAATCAGTTTTAATAGATTATTTGAATGATAGATTTATAATTTCTAGAACGCAAGTCCATACAGCAAATAAACAAATTTTTAAAGGTTGTCCCCCAGGGTTCCTGTATAGGACCTATGCTGTGGATTTTCGTTGCAGACAAAATTTTAAAAGAGTACAATAATATATATCACAATCCTTGGGTCTACGCTGACGACTTCTTGATTTTGACCCCTGCTAACACACGCCCTGAGGTTGAGCAATTCGTTAACACCCAAGTTGAACTTTTCAGTGGTATTTGCCAGAAATTTAACCTAAAAATTTCTATTAATAAAACACAGCCAATGATTTTTCTAAAAAAATAACTGGTAAAAAGTTACAGACAAGAAATCCTATTTTTAAACTTTTGGGTCATACAATTAAACTAGTTAAAAATTTAAATTATTTAGGAATAGTATTTGATTATAAATTAAACTGGAACGAACATCTGGAAACATTCAATGCAAAACCTCAAACTTCATTAAAAACCTATAATATGTATCTCACTTAAAATGGGGTGTAGAATTTAAAATATTAAAAACCTGGTATAGAACAGTACTTGAAAAACAGATAGATTATGCGGCAGTAGTCTGGTTTCCTTCACTAACAGTTACTGTGAGAGAAAAGCTTATTCGAATACAAAGGCAAATACTACTACAACTTACAAAGGCATTCAAACGCACCTCTACAATAGCCCTTAATGCTTTAACAGGTATCCCTCCAATTATTATCACTATAGAGTTCAGTTTGAAAAAATATTGCATTTTAAAGGAAAATAAACGGTCATTATAAATAATACACCACCTTTACCTAATAATTTTGAGTGTGCTTTAAATAAATTACCCACTCACTTGTTTTCAGAAATTAAGAATTTAAAAATTGATAAAAAAATTAAACAAAGTAAGCAAAATGATTATTTGGAGATATATACTGATGGATCACATATAGTGGTGGGGACAGCCTATGCTTTTACAGCCAAAAAAGATAATAGATACATTTTGATTTTAATGAAAGATTACGCAATAGAAATAAAATTTATCAGGCCGAACAATTGGCAATTTTGAAGGCAATTCAATGGACAGTAGCAAATAATTATAATAAAGTAATAATTTATACAGATAACAAATCAACCGTTGAAGCCTACAAATCTCCTTTGCCCTCAACTTCTATAATGTGCAGTAGTCTAGAACTCATAATCACCAATAGTCATTAGAATTTGTAATTGACTGGGTTAAGGCTCACGTCGGGGTCGAAGGAAATGAAAGAGCAGACCAGCTTGCTGAAGAGCCATTACTTCAAGATCATAATAATGTAAATGTCAATATTCCATATCCTACTCCATACATAGATTTACTTATTAAACAGGAAATTATAAATACCTGGCAAGATGAATGGATTAACTCAAGTTATGGTCGCTATACATATAATTTTATTAAAACTGTGAAATTTTCCCAAACAATCATTCATCCTGTTATTGTTCCTTTTCTGACTGGCAACGATTATTTTCCGATTTATATGTATAAGATTGAAAAACTGGATAATGATCTATATATATGCGGCCGTCAGGGTCACCCATTGCACTACATTTTTAAAATTGTCCCATAATGCCATATCACTTCAGATCTAATAATAGTATGGATATATATCAACAATTTATATTTTTAACGCTATGTAAAAACTACTTACGGCAAATATGTCTTATTTACGCTGAATTGCAGAAGTTATATTTGGAATATCTTAGATGAAAAATTTAGCATAACAGTACTAGTGTGATGCGTAATATGCGGATGAATTTACTTATATTTATGGGATGTTGCTATTTTATGCTTATATGAAGGCTTCAATGTTTATATGAAGGTGCCTATATTACGTGATGAATATATGTGTATATATGTGAATATGTGTGTGCATCTGTATGTGTATATAATTGTTGTTTTTATTTTTAATGTATTTTAAGGTGTATGTTTAGATTGCAATTTGTATTCTCACACAGCATTATAATAGTATTGTAAAATATGGATGTGTATATTTGTATATGTATGTATATAGGTGTTTGATAATTTATGATGCATAAATATTAGTTTAAAAATTTAAATGTGTTGTAGTGTCGCGCTCGACTTTAATTTCCCGCTGATAGTTCCTCCTCCACTGGCTGTGACGGTGCGGTTTTAGGTCTCCTCCGGGGGGTTATTAGTCGTAAACCTCTTTCGCGGTCGGCTCCCCCGGTGGGTGCTCCCTCCAGATACGCCTTCATCGCCAGAGGAGTACATAGAAAATCTTCGGGCACGGTTTGAAGATGGGCATCATTTTGCTCGAGTGCGGATCAACCTGAACACGGAGAGGATGAAGAATCGCTACGACACGAAGGCTACGGGACATGAGTTCAACGTAGGTGACAAAGTTTGGCTATCGAATCCTACTCAACGGAAAGACCTGTCTCCCAAGCTGCAATCGCCGTGGGACAGTCCTTACACAGTCCTAAACAGACTGAACGACGTCATCGTACGGATTCGTAAGCCACCTAACTCGAAACCAAGAGTCGTTCATATGATCGGCTAGCCGTTTACCGCGGTTGTAGTTAATTAAATGAATATTGGACCATGGTCACTATGGCGTAATCCTTCCTTTCTTTCATTTCCCATTTCTTTCCTGTCTCACTCTTCCCTTTTTAATTCAACTCTCTTTTACTAAGCAGTTACGCCATATTTAGTGTACATATATTTGTAATATATTGGTTTTTATTAATGTGTATTTGTTTAATTATTTATTAGTGTGTATTTATTTATTATGTTGATTATTTATTGTGTGTATTTGCCTATTGTGTTTATTGATTACTTGCTTAAATTATGTTGTTAATGGTTATACACTGTACATATTTGTGTGACCTCCTAACTAGGAATAGTACTGCCTGCGACCTGCAGTCCTTGGGAAGGGGACAGTGTTACGAATTTTTGAGGTAACCTGCTGTTCTGGGATTTAAAAGAATTTAAATTTCGTTTTCTACGCTTCAAATAGTTAAATTGTTCTTTTTGTTGCTGAAAATCGGTCAACTAGTATGCGAGATACGGATCTTTGGGTTCCGTATTGGTTTAAATAGCATTTTCTAGAAATCTCGAGAAATATTGGTCCTAGGCCTTCGGTAATTTCACTTTTGGGGACTTATCTTTGGCGCCAAATTAGGCGATATTTCTTCAAAAGTCGCCAAGCTTGGCGACAATTTGATCATTTGGCGCGATATTCCCAATGGGGGTAATGGGGCCTCTGTACCTATATTATCACCTATAAATACAAGCAAGACAGGGGCCCCAGTTGAGGGTGGGCTGTCAGCTTCTGATGAGTACGGTTCTTTGCTCTGAGAACTGAAGCGGTGTTTTCGCGCTTGTTTATGTTGTTTTTAAGTGCTGCGTGTAAATTCTTTATTGCTGAGTCTTGAGGGACTGTTAGTATTATCCCTCGTATATTTCCACTGAATTTTGCATGTGGAAGTGTTTTATTTTGTGTGAGATTTACAGCATTTCTGAAAGCTTCGTTACTGAGCGGACTGTTATAAACGAGCTACTGGCCGTTAGTGCCTGTGAATTTTGTACAGCTGATTGTTCGACTAAGTTCTAGAAGCAATAAAGTTTGTGTTCCATCCTGACAAGTAGACTCTTTACTAGAACTTTCTACACCTACTGGAGTTTAGAACGACGAACCCTTGAAAAAAGAAATATTTTTGTAACATTATTTATTACGGAAAGGTAAGAAACACAATTAAAACCACATTGAATTTTTATATTTTTATTTCTTTCATTGAATATTATGCTAACTACTTTATAATTATAAATGTAATATAGTTAACAAAAGTTAAAAAAATCAGGCAAACTAATGGAAAATTAACATTAATAATTAGTCTTCTATCTCTCTTCTCTATAATCAAAACGAATAGTACTATCATTTGAAATTAAATTAAATTTTTATTTTCTTTCGCAAATAAAAAAATCTTTTTACATTGGCTTTTAGAAAATAGTTAAAACAACCCATAATATACCCATGAGAGAAACTTAGTCTCAAATCACATCTTCTTCTAAGATTGTTATAATTAATTATTTGGAAAAAAAGATCTATTAAACTACTTTTCCCGAAATCACAATATTACTTATTTAGAAGAAAGAACTTGAAGTATACAATCACTTCTGTTGAGATCCTATTTATTTAGGAAAGGAACTTATTATTTAAAATCTTTTTGAGATCGTTATAATTTATCAAACTATCTAATTAGTCAGTCTATAAAAAGCCGGCCATTTGGCGTCCGGCCACGCGTTTCGCGAGACGTGTCGTCTAAAGTCCTAGAAACGGGACGTCCCAGCTCTCGCGGGAAGGTTGGCAACCCTACGCAATCCTCATTTTACTCCTTGTGCTACCCAACACTAAAATGATGTGCATCTAACACCGACAGTACCGGAAATGAATTCCGGATATGGAGTAGGCATGTGGGGTAAAAGTGAAACAACAACTGTAACCGGTTTTGCCTCCGTCCGCTATGATCTTCTACGGGGAGAAAAATGAAGTAACCCTACGCCTAGCCTTGAGGGGCGTGGCTCAGAGTTCAAGAGTCGTTTTGAGCTCATACGATTTATCGAGCCACGCCCACAAGGCTACGCATACAGTTACTTCATTTTCTCACCTTAGAAGAACTAGGGGGCGCCTACTCCATGTGCTTTCCTTATTAGTGCTGCCAACCTCCGAAAAAGATATTTCCCCTTAACGAACACATGCGTAAATATAGCCGACCATTTTGGAAATTTATTGACTCTAACTGGTATGATTTTTAAGCCTATAAATAAAATTTTTATATTAGGAATTTTATTTTGTGTGAGACGTAGTGTTTTAGGAAATTTATCAGCTGTTTCCTAATATTTTTTACTGAAATAATTTTTTTTGAAAATCTCGTTTTTATTTTAAGGTTATCCAGATCTCATGCGCCTTCTTATTTATTCTGGATTTAATCCTCAACTCCAAGATAACTTTGGGTATAATGCCTTGCACTTAGCCTGTTTAAGTGGTAACCTTGTTGCTGTAGAAGATCTGTGTGAAAAAGTAAGTTAATAATGTTCATTTTTTTCCTCCCTTAGCTAAAATAACTGTTTTTGTTTAGTGGTCGTTTCTTGCACAAACCTCTTACAGTCCTATGTTTCAATAAATACTCTCAACTCTCTCAAAATTTTGCCCGTTTATAATCTGCAATTCTTTATAATTTGTCTATTTCAAGATAAACTTATGAAAGAGCAGAATATGATTAAGTCTTATAAAAAATAATTTTCTGTTATCTAATTTCTTTCATTATTATCTTTATAAATAAAATTAGAATTTTGTTTATACATGCTTGAAATTCAAAAATTTTGCGATATCTATCCGTTTCAAGCATCTGGGATACTGGGGTCCTAAAGCTATCGTCCAAAAAATTATGTCTTTCTGTCTTCTGTCATCCTCTTCGTGAAGGTTATTTTTTGTTCACACATGATGTAAAAATGGCTGAAACAAATGAAATGAAATTTCGTGACATGATAGGTAGCCACCAAACTTAAACTATTGGCATCGAATTTTTTTATAAATTAGAAATTTTGAAAAATTAATTCAAAATGCATAAATTTTTGTTCCCGCATCACGTTAGTACGACTACAGCAAATGAAATGAAATTTAGAACCTTGATAGATGGTCACCCAACTTAAACTGTAGGCGTCAAATTTTTTATTAGATTTTGAGATTTGTGAAAGTCAAAAATGTGTAAATTTTTGTTCGTGAATCACTTAAAAACTTTTAAAACGAATTTAAAAACATGTAGACTCTGACAGGTAGTAAATTAACTTAATTTATGGGCAACGACAGTGTCGGATTTCCGGACAGATGCATGAGGCGCGCGCCTCAGGCTTTACCAAAAATTACTCTTCAGACTCTATTGTTCTTTCGTGAGTTACTGTATACATACCAAAAATATATTTGTAATTAAAAAAAAATATTTACCATAACGTTATTTTAAAATTAAAAGAAAGAACATTTATTGAAAAAAAAAAAAAATTCGGCTCCCATAAATTTGGGGTCTAGATTTTTAGCACACTGTCTGAGTGGCCGTAATGTTTCATAAGTTTGTGTGCAATGCTGCCCCCCCCCCCCAAGAAAAGGCTTATAGGCTTGAAATCGAACTACATAATGCAACGAAGGTAGTTGTTGAATTGAAACTTCACTTTAACTCGTTTTCACTTAAATTAATTATATTTACACTTTGATTTGATGACTTGTAGTCCAAAGGAAAGACTATTAAGCTACACAAACACTTTATTTCGGGGAGCACGAAAACGGAGCCGCCTTCCATCCGACGGCTCGATCACAAGTTCCCTCTCACCAGAGGGCGCAGCTCAACACAACACACGAACGGGCGGGAACATCCCCCCCCCCGGTGTTGACACGTCAATAATACACAAATAAACTTTACGCAATACAATATATGTATATATATATATATATATATATATATATAGATATATATATATATAGATAGATAGATAGATAGATAGATAGATATTAGAGTGACGCAAAAAACCCGACTATTTTTTTTTTAGTCTCGTGTGAAAAAATGTTAGTTTTTGATGTTTTAAGAGCACCCTCCAAAGGACTGCTCAAAAAAAAAATTTAAGAGGTCGCTCACAATTTTTTTACATTTAAAAAATCGTCAAAAGTCGAATTTTTTTTTAAATTTTTTTTCTCGTTACGGTTTAATTTTATAGAATACAAAAAATAAGTTTCTGAAAGTTTCAGTTCAAAATTTAAATTTTGAAAGGTCGCTCACATTTTTTAAAAATTAAGTCGTGCATTACTTTAGATTTTTTCGAGCAACCTTTTAATATTCAAATTAAAATTCCACACATATTTTTTCTTTTATTTAGTACAATAATCGATAAAAATACACCACGAGATGAACTCAAAATCCAGCACAATATAGAAATCATAATTTTTTTAAATTTAATAATTTTATTTAATCAACTCCAACATTTTAACAATATTTCATCTGAAACCAAATTTTAAAGGGTTTTATTGATTTTTAGTTCATCTCGTAGTGTATTTTTATCGATTATTGTACTAAATAAAAGAAAAAAGTGTATGGAATTTTAATTTGAATATTAAAAGGTTGCTCGAAAAAATCTAAAGTAATGCACTACTAAATTAAAAAAAAAATGTGAGCGACCTTTCAAAATTTAAATTTTGAACTGAAACTTTCAGAAACTTATTTTTTTTAGTCTATAAAATTATACCGTAACGAGAAACAAAATTTAAAAAGAAAAAAAAATTCGATTTTTGACGATTTTTTTAAATGAAAAAAAATTGTGAGTGACCTCTTAAAAAAAATTTATTTTTCAGCTGTCCTTTGGAGGGGGCTCTTAAAACATCAAAAACTAACATTTTTTCACACGAGACTAAAAAATAAAAAATAATCGTTTTTTTTGCGTCAACCTAATATATATATATATATATATATATATATACACAGAGAGAGAGAGAGAGAGAGAGATACATATATGTATATAAATATATATATTACATAGATTTAAGCAGATCCCAATAATCACTACATTAATAAAAATACTAAATCTTACACAATACATTACAATTTATCACAATAAGTTTAATCGGTAGTTATAGAAAAAAATTCAAATATTAGTAATACATCTTTTAAATGAACCTTTTTGGGTTTTAACAATCACAGCCCTCACCTTTCTATCAGTTCCAGGGATGGTTTTTATAATTCGTCCAATCGATCATTTGAACACAGGCGATTGATCGTCTTTAAGCACGACTGAAGGAGCCTGGCAGGAGTTTGTCCTTAACGAATTGCCATTTATGTCTATTTTGCAGATGACTAAGGCAACTATTCTGTCATTTCTTCCAAATTGTCTGAACCATCCTCTGAACGCGTTGCCATCTACTACACAAGTTTTCTTTTTTGTCGCAAGGTTCGACCATCGCGGTTATTGGCTTGCCAATCAAGAAGTGACCAGGCGTAAGCACCTCAAAATTTTCCGAATCAGTAGAGAAGGGGACAAAGAGGCCGCGAATTCAGAATACCCTCAATTTGGATCATTACTGTCAAAAATTCTTTGAGAGTTAATTTGGAGTATCTTACAGCCCTTTTAAATGATATTTAAATGATTTCGTGGCTACCTCCCATAGTCCTCCAAAATTCGGAGACCTGGGAGGGAAAATTTCCAAACAATTCCTTCAGAAGTTAAAAATTTGGTCAAATATTGGTCACCCCTGGCCGCTAACTCTAAAAAAACGCTTGATTTCAGAAGATGCTCCTGAAAAATTTGTGGCATTGTCACTAAAAATTACGCAACTTTTCCCTCTACGGGAAAAAACCTTTTAAAGTCTCTATAAATGCTTCAGTGGTTAAATGGGACACTAACTGTATAGCCTTAGTAACCATACACACAAATAGGCACACATATATTTTTTGTAAAGTGCCTTTTCTCTGATGCTTGCATTTAATATGGAAGGGTCCACAAAAATCTATTCCAACTCATGAAAACGGAGGACTATGCTTCGCTCGTTCCCAGGGAAGGCTCCCCATGATTTGATTCCAACTTGTAGGGTTAGCCTTAAAGCACCGTATATATTCATGCATCCCCTTTCGCGCTAAATTCCTACCTCCAAGAGGCCAGAAGATTTGCCGAACCGCATTTAAAAGACCTTGAGGGCCGACATTCATCTCTTTCTTATGATAATAAATGAAGATAAGCTTAGTTAATTTGTCTCCTGAAGGCAAAACAATTGGATATTTATGGTCGTACTCTAGATCTGAGTTGCCTAAACGTCCTCCAACACGAATATCCTTTATCAGGGTGTCACGCGTCATCAAAAAGTCTTCACTTGTGATGGCATTAACACGTTTTGTTTTGATTTTGCAGTTATGAATAAACCTGAAAATATACACTAGAATATAGATTAATTTTAAAAAATCATTAGTTCGGTCCATTAAGTTCACATACAAATTAGAGTCACTATTAACAGTCGTTAAAGTTTTAGATTGCGTCTTAAGTTCGGAGAAAAAATCATCACTAGAAGACGGCATAGGTGGATTAGACGTAGCTGGAATATCACCTTGCAGGAACGATGGACCTTCAAACTACAACTTGCATTGAAGGAGTTTATATGGATCTAAGCCCCACGAAATGAGATCCACCGGATTCTCATGAGAAGACACATGTCTCCACAGGGGAATGTAAGTCAAATCCTGAATCGCGTCTACTCTGCTTGCCACGAACTGTTTCAAGTCTGCTGGCTGTCTCTGAATCCAAGAAAGTACAATTCTGGAGTCAGTCCACAAAAATACTCTGTTCTTTTTCCAGCTTCAAGGAAATAAGGAACCTCTTCATAAGCTTCGATAAAAGGAGGGCACCACAAAGTTCAAGCTTTCGAATTGTCAAACTTTTGATCGGAGACACTCTGGATTTACTGGCAATTAGCCTCACATCCACATCACCAGTTGCATTCGTAGATTTGCAGTAAATAACTGCTCCGTAACAGTGTGCCGAAGCATCGCTGAAACCGTGGATCTGAATATTAGATGCATCGGGAATAAAGATGCGTCTCTCTACGTCGAAGTCTGTGACGCGTTCAAGAGCAGCAAGAAAATTATCCCACTCACTAGTGAGAGGCAATAGAAGTGCGTCGTCCAAATCCAAACTTAGGATTTGGACGAAGCATTTTAGCATTTTAGCTTTTGAAACAAGGGATCCCAGGAGGCCAAGAGGATAAAATATTTTTACAATCGTAGACAACACGCAACGTTCGCTGTAAGACCTTTGTCTAGACATAGTCACCTTGAATGAAAAGCAATCGATGACGGGATTCCAACGAACTCCCAGTGTTTTGGTTTCACTAGGGTCAGAAAAATCTTAATTGACTTCAATGTTTTGGGAGAGCTCTGGGTTGTTGCCGCACCATTTGTGGAGTTCCATACCACCTCTTTTCAAAATTTCTATCAACTGACGTTGCAATTCCTTAGTTTCAAGCAAAGCTTGATCACCGGTAAGAACGTCGTTCATATAAAAATCTTCCCGCAATACAGGTGCTGCAAGAGGGAGGTTATTCTCCTCATCGAGAGATAACTGCAGCACAGCTCTCGTAGCGAAAAAAGGAAGAGCACACCATACCGTAAGTGACGGTAGTTAGTTCGAATGTTTTTGGAGGATCATCGGAGCTTTCTTGCCAAAGAATCCTCTGTAAGCTATGCTGGTCAGAATGGATAGCAATCATGCGATACATTTTTTCACGTCCTTTGTAAATGCAAATATATGCTTTCTAAATCGGCCCATAATCGAGAAAATATCCTGTTGTATCACCTCTCCATTGAATTGAAGTGAGTTCAAGGAGTTCCCCTTATCAGTAGGGCAAGAGGCATTGAAGACTACGCGCAACTTAGTAGTGGATTTCAACGGGTTATAAACATCATGATGGGGAAGGTAGTAAGCAACATTAGATTCTTTTTCATGAGTTACTTTTCTCATGTGGCCGAATCGAAGATATTCGTCTAAAAACTCTTTGTAAATTGAAAAATAATTTTGATCTTTGATCAATCGAGCCCATAGCGAATTAAGCCTTTAGAGAGCAATGTCACGTGATTTCCCTAAACATTCAGGATCATCTTTAAAGGGTATAGAAACTACATATTTACCGTCACTGTGTCTCTAAAATGTGTTTCTTTGAAATGTTCTTCGCAAATTATGTGTTTCCCCATTTTTCCTATCTATATACTCAACATTTTCGATCTCCCAAAAATCTTTCAAAGTTTTATTTAAATCTTCCTCACGCACTAACCCAAATGAACTTTTGCATCATAGGATTCGTTTAAACACCCACTTACAATATATCCAAACACTGTATTATGAAAAAATAATACAGAGTTTCGCGCCTGAATTTGGCCAGGCTTCATTAATTCAAAGAAAACTTCCGTGCCTAGTAAGATGTCGATTTTTCCAGGAATATTAAAACCGTAATCAGCCAGTTGAATGTTATCAGGCACCTCAACATCAAACAATTTACTCGGCACTGAGTACGTAACTTTTCTTACCACAGGAAAATCCAATTCCTTTTTAGAGCTGTTCTCTTTATTGCATAATATTGAGGTAACACACCCTTCAACAGTCATGGATAAATCATTAACGCATGAAATTAGTGTATTTATTTTTTTACGCTTCAATTGCAAGCGCTGAGCGCAATCCCTCAAAATTAGATTAGATTGTGAACCAGAATCACATAATACGCGAACTTCATGAAGATTTGAAAATTTATCCTTAATAAAACAACGAGCTGTTGACAGCAATAGCGTTTTAATTTATTATTATTTACAAAGCTGGTAGCTACAAAGTTATTTCCTCTTCCAATATCAGTTGAAGTCACAGTAACAGGTGCCGTCGCGACACTTTCAGACCTTGGCGCCATAGGCGAATCACGCTGAAAGTGAATTAATGAGTTATGTGGCTTAGAGCAAAAACAATTTCGAAACTTACATAGTTTCGTCGAACACAGGGGGCGAGAAGCACTTGAAACAAAGCTTATTCTTTTGCACAAAACCTATTCTTTCATTGACTGTAAAGCTTTTAAATTTAGTGCATAGATGAAAGGGGTGGTCACTAGTACATAGTGTGCATTTGGTACCTTTTACTTCATTAACAAATAGATTAGAAAAATGTTTTCCACTTCGCATGTCCCTAAATTTATTTTTCTCACACTCAAATCTTATATTTTCGCTTCCGGTATGCTGTTTTGCGAGGAAACTCCACTCTTTATTCCCCCCCCCCCCTACTAGAAAGAAGAATATCACATTCTCTCCCCAAATTCTGAGGTTCAAACCAAGTTTCGCCTTGTTTTATTCCTATATGACTTCTTAAATCACTGTCAAGAGTACTGAAGATTTTATCCGACACGATTAATTTAGACAGGGAATTAAAATTGTTTACCGATCTCAGTTGGCAGTAGTATTCAAATGACGCAATCAATCTCGAAGCAAATTGTATAATATGCTTCACTAGGTAATTTCTGCGCTTTACGGAAATGATTCAAACACTCCTGAGGTGTAGGCTGAAATTCTTTTAAAAACACTGTTTTGAGTTTCTCATAACTGCTAAATTCGTCATCGCGCATGTACACTAATAAATTATTGGCTGTTTCACCTAACAGATTAAGAAGTATTTATGCTTTGAACTCCCCTGGTACACTTTTTGTTTTAAATGCTTTTTCTAGTGAACGGAAAAAAAGATTAAATGATTCTGCTTTATTTGGTTGCAATAGTTATTGTCCGTATACTTTTAATCAGATTTTCCAAACTCTGATTAGAACACTCTAATTCACTGCTCACGTTGTTCTCACGCGCTAGTTTTTTTAATATTAGCGATTTCAGCTTCTCTATCCAATTGAGCGAGTTTAATTTTTTCTAAATTAAGTTTCGTTTCTAACTCAAATCTCTCTTTATCATTTTTTTTCTTTCTTCTCTTCTAACACAGAATCAATGATATTTTGTACCAACTCTATATTTGTTTTATAAATCTCCGAATCCTCTATTAATTTTTTGAGAACAACTATTTTCGCGTTATCAGGAATTTTTAAATCAAGCTCTTCTGCGACACATTTCAACTCGTCTTTTTTAAGTTTGCCTAACGCCATTATAATTAAATCAAGAACAGTAATTAAGCACACGGAAATTGTTCTCACCTGAAGGCAATATTAGGCTCCAAAAATCCACTTGCGTTTTTCGTCGGAATGCATTCACAGACACTTCACTCCACACTTTGGTTTTCACGATACACTGGCACTAATAAACACACCGCTCTCGACGAAGACGGAGCATGTTGAATTGACACCTCACTTTAACTCGTTTTCACTTTAATTATCTTAAACATATTTACACTTGGATTTGATGACTTGTAGTCCAAAGGAAAGACTATTAAGCTATACAAACACTTTATTTCGTGGAGCAAGAAAACGGGGCCGCCTTCCACCCGATGGCTGGATCACAAATTCCCTCTCACCAGAGGGCGCAGCAGAACAAAACACACGAACGGGCGGCAACAGTAATAAAAAGCTTAAAACGATAAAAAGGTAAAGAAATACATATTCGCACACTTTTTTGATTTTAAAAGGAAAATTGTTTACAGAACTTATTAAATAGAGATACATAACTATTATTACACCTACGAGTCATCCTTTCTACTGTATGAACACAGTGTAATTTCTCATGGCTTAATTCGAGCTGTGAATTCATACTAGGGGAAAAATAATTCTTCTTGCAACAGATTCTTCCGCTTTCGACAAGAAAAGTATGTCAAAAATTAAATATTTTATATATTTTAAATATTCTCCTTTAAAACGATTTAGGAAAGGAATTCATTGAAATTTTTGAATAGGTAGAATGTATAATTTTTTTGATGTCACGATTTAAAGAAATAGAAGGCAATAATTGATCATACTTTTGAAAAATGTCTAAAAATTAAAAATTTGAGCTGGAGAATCGAAACCGACTCGATCTTCTTTTCCAGAATCGAAGGACCTTTTCGATGATACAAAGATAAAAAAAATGCCCAGTGACATTTTTTTTATCTTTGTATCATCCAAAAATTAAAAACAGCAGTACCCAGTGCCATTGGAGTTTTACGTTTATGCAGTCTCAGCTCGATTGGACTATTGCAAGTGGGTGAATAAAATTCGGATTCAAATTTTGAGCTGGAACGATATACACAGACCCTTTTTTCAAGCTAATAAAAAGCTTGAAAAACGGCGACCATTCTAGGAACTTTAAAACTGATTATCCTATCTGATTATTTATTAAATTGTGACTTAACATGGTCAGCCCACTCACTATTCAGTTGTTCTTCTCTGCGTTCGACATACTTAATTTAAGAGTTTTAATTTTTCATCAAAATATTCTTTATTAAAGGATAAAGTTGAACTTGACTGTAAAGACAAGCAAAACAAGACACCCTTGCAGCTGGCCGAAGAACAGGAGCGAAAGGATATCGCTGATTATCTTAAACAAAGAAAACAAAGGTTTTTTTTACCAACTTTTGACTTATGGTATGATTTTTTAGCATTTGCATTAAAGTTCAAACTTATTTTTCAATTGTTATTATAGATAATGTATATTTTTTAAAGTACTTTTAGTAATATTATAACTTATTAGTTCAAACTAAAGAATTTATTTTAACCCTTTGAAAAGTAATAGTTTTCATGGCATTCTCCAACTTTTGTAGATGCTTGTATAATGAGAAATAAATTTTGATATTAATTTCATGAATAAATACTGAATTTTTTAAATATTATATATATATATATACATATATATACCGGGTGTCCCAAAAATGTCCTTGCAAAAATGTCCTTCAACGGAAGTCCTGCGCCGAGGTCGAACGGGTGAAATTGGGGTCCCGTGAAGACAGTTGGCCGAGATGAGGCCGGGCATTTCTTGCTGCTTGGGTATAAAATCAAAAGAATACTAGTAATTTTGATTTTTAAATAGATTTTATTTTAAGCATAATTTATTCAAACTTTCTTTTCAACTTTATTACAATTAACACGTTTTTTTTCTTTTAAATAAATTAGAAATGGACATGATTGAATTGTTATCAAAAAGAAATTATTTGAAATTAAATTTCAGTCATTTATACGAACAAATACAAGAATTATGAAACACAAAAATAAGTTAAGCGAGTAATAGCTATCCTTTAATTGAAAACCAAAAAAATTAAACTAATTGTTGGGTAAATCAAAAATATAAATATATCTGCTGATCACCTCTGTTACTGTACATATCATGTTTGGAAATTTAAGAGAATACCTATTTTTCTATCCCCCCCCCCCCAGAAAAAGGAATAAAATATTTCTAAAATAGAAACTATTTTATATTGATTGATTTCTTTTTTGTGTGTGTGAAAAGGTATAAAGAAATATTTTTGTACAGGCCAGTACATAAATAATATAAATCAAAACCAATTATTTCATAATTCCCGAACAATGGCCATTTGGTTGAATCCCCCCAACATTTTTGTCTTGTCCAAAAATCATTATTTAAAGTTTAGAGGCATGAGCAAGAATACAGGTTAGAATCCCTTAAAAAGTTCACCACCCCCAAGAAGACACCCCTCTTGTAGACTTGCCAGAACGCAAAGAAATAATTAAAGATTAGAGTATGAGGGTGAACCATATTAACCTCCATAGATAATGTCCGGGTGAGAGGGGGGGGGTGATTCACAGAAACTAAGACGTTTTTTTTCACCTCTTAAAAGAGCAAAATTCCTGTTCTGAACATAATTTATTCATACTTCAAAAGAAAAGCCATTTCTTAATTTTTTAATACATATACACATCCATTTCTTTATTTGTTTTTAAGTGTGATTTTATTTCTTTCAATTTCACTTTACAGCAAAATAGCTACAAATTACTTAATCTTTTCCAAACTTCAAATTGAAAAACAAAATTCTTTTAATATGGATTTTATGCAAGAATTATTATACTATTGAAAACAAATTTAGAACAATAGATGAAAGTAAATCCAGAAAAATTCATTAGTATGTTAGAACAAAGTTGAAGTAAGCCGAGGGCAAAAAAAAGAAAGAAAAAACAGTTAATAAAAATATGTAAGCAAAGTATTAAATAAAAACTTGAGTAATGGAACTTCCAAGTCCAGAGCAGTCTTCAGGCTAGAAAATTTTAGTTTACGATGCGTTCTAAATTTTAAAAAATTCAAACGATTACAGAACTGCAGAAGTAAAAAATAGCCTGTGAATTGAAAAAAATGGAAGATATCCTTTATTGAGACCCATGCAGGTTTGAATAAATTATAAAAGCAATGGCAGTGAATACACAACAAAATTATTACAAATTTTGTTTAATTGTATTATTTTGTTGCATCAATATAAAATACAATAACTGGATTCAAAATCAGTGCTTCAATACTATTTCACACTCAGGAATTCTTCTAATAGCATCTGGAAGATAAAAATTATGACTTCAACAAGTAATTTCAGAATTAATAAAAGTTAAAACATAATTGCTATTCTATCCTAATAAAAAAAAGGGTACCCTCCCCCTCACCATAATTTCAATAAGACTGCAGAAAGGTTCAAAATCAGGAAGAGTTGGCAGCTAGACTATACTAGAGCATAAACTAGATCAATATTAAATACATACAAAATAAAATTAGTTAAAATTAGTTTTGTGTGTACATGGATTAGTGTCAAATTTAAATCTCCAACAAAGCACAACCTAACACATTCAACTAGGTGATGAATTTACAAAGGAATAAGTCAGCAGATCTTTTCATTTGATTCAGAAAACAGTTTGTTTATAGTTTCACTAAAATCGGAGGATAATTTTATAATAAAAAGTCTGCAAATCTACATGCATTTTGGAATACCTTTAGGAGCAGGTTAAATACAGTTGTGGAACAGCACAAAAGCATACCGAAAAAGTTTATGTATGGTAATAATAAATACTTTCAAGTAACATGTACATATACTGTAACCTTCTGAGTAAGAGTAGAGGTCTGCGCCGCACGGCAATTCGCGGCGGCGGCTCGCCGGGTTTCTGAGGTTGGTGGAAAATATTTTGAACAGAGCATAAGGAAAATGGCCGTATGCGTACAAACACGCACACAAACACCTATGTATAAATTAATGTTAAAAGTTTTTTTAAGAGTATGAAAACTAATCTTGTACAAACACAGCCTGTCATCTTAGGAATCATGTAATCAGAGAGGTGAAACGATAAGTGGCTTTACTTAGGTTACCTACCTATCCCGTGAAGTTGCGGAATAAAATTTATATTTTTTATAAAAAGAACTCTTACCAAATACTGGTGTTAGAATGTAAAATTGATAAAAACTGTATAATAACACACATTGTTGATAAATACCATTTATGGATGTTTCATATGTTTTCTTCCTCTAGATCGTTTTAAAAAAATCTAAAACAACTAATGACTTTTTTTTGAAAATAGTTTGTTTTCAATTCAAGCCCTCTCCACCTTTCTTTAAAATGAAATGTATATATCAGGTTGGAACGAAAGTTTTCCGCCAACAAAAAGTTAATGCGGGTAGTAATCACCACCCACATCTATGATTTTCTGCCAACGTTTTGGTAGTTTTTCAAAGCCTTCGGCCCAGAAACATGGGGGTGCGAGACCAAAAACATAGCTTTCAAATGCCAAAAATTGTTTGACAAAATATGAGGAAGCAGGCCATCGCGAACTGCTTGCTGAGATCATATCTGCGATGGCGGGAAACTTTCGTTACGACCTAATACTG
Source organism: Cheiracanthium punctorium (assembly GCA_038373885.1). Lineage (NCBI taxonomy): Eukaryota > Metazoa > Arthropoda > Arachnida > Araneae > Cheiracanthiidae > Cheiracanthium > Cheiracanthium punctorium. Next base: position 27,032 of record JAWZYV010018096.1, read on the forward strand.
TTGCGGAATTACTCTGCTACTCCTGGCGTTCGTCGTTCTAAAGTCGAGTTCGTGTAAAAAGTTCAAGTAAAAAGTCACTTGTCAGGATGGAACACAAACTTTATTGCTTCTAGAACTTCGTAGAACAATCAGCTGTACACAATTCACAAGCACAATCTAGCAGTAACGTGCTTTTAACAATCCGCTTGGATCAGAAGCTCTCACAAATGCTGTATTTCTCACACAAAATAATTTCACACTAATAAAATCACACAAAATTTTTACAGGCTAAAATTCCATGGAAATATTCAAGGGATATAGTACACTATCCCTTAAGACACAGCAATGAAGAATTTACACACAGCACTTTAAAAACAGCTTCACAAAGCAAGCTAAAACACAGCTTCTATAGCACTATCAGTTCACACAAAACAAGCGTACTCAGAGCTCTTCGCACATTGAATGTTCAACTCGCAACTGACTGTCGGGGCGACGCGCTCTTCTATAAATAGCCGGCGCAGGAGGTACAAGAGGTTTCCAGAAAAGTCAATTTCTCGAGGGTTCTACGTAAAGCGTGAATTTTGATTACGTCATAGAAGAGAAATGTTAGGTTATTATGCGTTTTTAATGCAGGAAAAACAACTTTCAGGCCCCATTGGGAAAATCGCGCCAAATGACCAAAAAGTCGCCAAACTTGGCGACTTTTGGCGAAATATCGCCAAATTTGGCGCCAAAAATAAGTCCTCAGAAGTGAAGAGATCTAAGCTCTAGGACTAATATTTCTCGAGATTTCTAGAAGCCCATAGAAAAACATATGGGAAAGCGAAACCTCCGTATCTCCGGTTCTAATTGGCCGATTTTGATGCAACAAAAAGCAAAATTTATCTATTTGAAGCGTAGAATACGAATTTTAAATCATTTTAAGCCCCAGAGCAGCGGGTTGCCCCGAAAATTCGTAACATTGCCCCCTTCCCAAGGACTGCACGTCCCGGGCAGTACAATCCCTAGTTAGGAGGTCACACAGGTACCTACACTGTATAACACTTAAAAAGGTCTTAAGAACATAATTCAAGCAAGTAATCAATAGCACAATAAGCAAATACACATTAATAAATAAATAATCATCATAATAAATAATTACACTGTAATAAGTAATCAATGTAATAACAAATACACATTAATAAAATCCAATATATTACGAATATGTACACTAAACATGGCGTAAGTAGTGAGAGAAAAAAAAAAGAGTTGAAGAAAGAGGAAGAGAAGAGAAAGACAGGGAAAGAATGAGAGATGAAAGAAAAGAGGAAGTACGCCATAGTGACCATAGTCTGAGCTAATTACAACCGCGGTAGATGGCTAGCCGATCGTAATGTACAACTCTTGGCTTCGAGTTTGGTGACTTACGAATCCGTACGATGACGTCATTCAGCCGGTTTAGGACTGTGTAAGGACCGTCCCACGGCGATTGCAGCTTGGGAGACAGGCCTTTCCGTCGAGTAGGATTCCATAGCCAAACTTTGTCACCTGCGTTGAACTCGTGTCCCGTAGCCTTCGTGTCGTAGCGAGTCTTCATCTTTTCCGTGTTCAGATTGATCCGCTCCCGAGCAAAATGATGTACATCTTCAAACCGTGCCCGAAGGTTTTCCACGTACTCCTCTGGCGATGAAGGCGCATCTGGAGGGCGGCCGAACACTAGATCGGCGGGAAGACGAAGATCTCTGCCGAACAGCATCTGGGAAGGTGTGAAGCTGGTAGTCTCGTGGACGGCACTCCTATAGGCCAGCAGAAAGAGGGGGATTTTCTTGTCCCAGTCCTCTTGATTCCTAGATACCAGGAGCGAGAGGTTGTTCAAAATTGTGCGATTGAACCTCTCCACCATGCCGTCGGATTGTGGGTGTAAAGGCGTAGTCTGGGTTTTGTCTATTCCGAGAAGTTGGCATAGTCCTTTAAAGACTGCAGAGGTAAAGTTCGTTCCTTGGTCGGAATGAAGTTGCAGAGGGGTTCCATATCTGGAAATCCATTCTTGCACCAGTACCTCTGCTACGGTCGTAGCTTCTTGATCGGGAATAGGAAACGCTTCGGGCCATTTAGAGAAGTAGTCAATGACAACTAGGATGTATTTGTTGCCATCCGAAGTTCGCGGAAGAGGTCCCAGGATGTCGAGGGCAATCCTCTCAAAAGGCGCTCCTACATTATAACGGTGTAGTCTTCCACGGCTTCGTTTTTTCGGGCCTTTGCGGGCGGCACAGGCGTCACAAGCTCGACACCACTTTTCGACGTCGCCTCGAGCCCTAACCCAGTAGAAGCGGTCAAGAACTTTCTGCAGGGTCTTCATTACGCCAAAATGGCCCCCAGTTAAGCCATTATGAAGTTCTTCTAGAACCTTCGGAATCCTCGAGCGAGGGAGTACCAACTGCCATCGGAGCATCTTGCCGTCGTCCGACTCCCATTTACGATACAGGACTCCATTTCTCAGGCGAAGCGAATCCCATAAAGCCCAGTACTGTTTTGTTGCCGGACTGTAAGATGATATTTCTTGCCAACTGGGCTTAGCGCTGGATTTTTCCATAAATTCCACAATAGGTTTGATGTCGCTGTCTGTTAATTGGTCCGCCCGAACATTTTCGTCACTCCAGGGATCTTGAGATGATGCCGATGATGTAACTTGGCGGACAGCGGGATGTTTCAGATGGTAATTTTTCTCTGCCCTGGAGCAATAGCGACAACTGTCTATGCAGGGCCTTCTCGACAAAGCATCTGCATTTCCATGAGATGACCCTTTCCGATGACGTATCTCGATGTCATATTCTTGTAGTCGCTATATCCACCTGGCTATTTGGCCCTCCGGATTCTTGAAATTTAGAAGCCAGGTTAAAGAGGCATGGTCCGTTCGGAGCAGGAACTTTCGGCCGTACAGGTAATGATGGAAGTGCTCCACGGCCTTAATGATAGCAAGGAGTTCCTTTCTCGTAACACAATAGTTACGTTCTGCCTTTGAAAGGCATTTGCTCCAGTAAGCAATGACGTGTTCTTGGCCATCTATCTCCTGGGACAAAACTGCTCCGACACTCTCCTTACTTGCGTCTGTGTCCAGGATAAATGGCTTGTCAGGGTGAGGATACGACAAGATCGGCGAAGATGTTAAAGCCGTCTTCAGTTCGTTGAATGCGTCCTCACATTCCTCAGTCCATAGAAATTTCTGTCCAGT
>JAWZYV010018098.1:0-30132 GCA_038373885.1 Cheiracanthium punctorium
CAGTACTATAGTAATTAGTTTTTTCTAGGTATTATGTAATTAGTTTATTGCAGTATTGTGTTTGTGTGATGTCTGCGACAAGTTCTATTAATCGTAACTAAGGATTTTTTTTTTTTTTTTTTTTTAAGTAAGAAAAAAGTTTTTTTACACACACAGCTGTTCACCTTCACCATTATTTCATTTAGTTTTGATTAGTCGCAAACATGATTACAGAATATGCCCAATACTCTGAAATCCCCCATGTATAAATAAGATTTGCATTGTATATTTATAGATATTCTGAGATGCTGTGTATGAACTTCCAAATGCATCTGTGTAATTTTTTATAAGGAAATTCTGTATTTTTGGTATTTTATTCTTGTCAATAATAATAAAACATGATGTTTACTGTTATAAATAGCTCTTTTCATAACAGTGTCTGTTGGTAAAGTTTTGTATGCTTCTTAATTTCAATCAATGATTTGTTATATGTATGTATTAGATATTGGCTATATGTAAAAATGTCAGTAAATAAAGATTTGTCTGTCTTTTTAAATCTGCAGTTTTGTATTGTATTTATTACTTTTTCACATTTAATTGTTGGTAAATAATATTTAGGATCCTAAAGTATGCTTCCACCAAGAATACTAATATAAGATCTATAAGATTTTGAAGTAGAGTTCATCAGCGGTAATTGTCTCCATTTTGTTAATGTTAAGGGCAGGAAAGAGATAAAGCATTATTAATAGCTTTTCAATACATAACATCACACATTCAAATGCACTATAATTAAAAAATGTGCTGAATTGTATTCCATTTATTAGATTTCTTGTAAGTTATTTAAACAATTTTTTAAAATGTAAGTATTTAATTATTTAAAAAAATACTTTTATTTTGAACTGAAGTATAATTGCTGTTTAAATATCGCTATTTAAAAATTAGCACAAAAATTAACTTGGATAAAAAAATTGTCTTCACTGGTGAATGCTGGAAAAGCAAGTGCCCGGCTGTTTTTTTTTTTTTTGGGGGGGGGGGAGATTGTTGATCATTTTAGTAAGATTGCATTTTATTATTTTTCTTATGAAATGCGGTGTCATATCATCTTTATTTAAGTAATAAGCTCATTAGTAATACCGCGAAAGTCGAGTATAAAAAGGAAGTATGGGGAAAGAGAACTCGCGTTTCAATAGCTCACTCACTCAAGGTAGCAAGCAGACGACCAGAAACCAAAACCGCCGAAATAGTTCGGTACCACCTCGCTATGAAGCGAAGTGGCGCTAGTAGCGATGATTTCGGCGACCGGAATGTAACACTGAGTGCGCATGCTTACCGTATATGTGCTTTGGTTAAGACCCATAATGAATTCATTGGATAGGGTCCTTCCTCATTCTACAGAATCTCAACCAACATGTTGCAGTTCGCTTTTTCTAGCTTTCTATTTGGGAAAGGCTTCCCCTCCGGCCGGGGGACCGTGGCCTGTGCTACCGCCCTATAGTTACGCCAGTGATTGTCTCATCGAAGTTCCTCATGCGCATCTGAATTATAAAGGACATGGGTGCTCATATAGGGAAGTAGGTGGGGGCTCGGGTGCCTCCCTCTAGCCGTCGGTATAGTGAACATTTTTATATTAGCTAACCTTTTTTTTTACTATTTCTGTACTAAAATGTTTGAAAGCGCAATTGTCGATGACCTTACAAATGCAAGAAATAACCCCTCCCCCCTTGTCTTAAAGTACTCATATGGACGTCCATGCCGAAGCACCCACATACATTTGGCCTCATTAAAGATTTTCTTTTAAACTTTTATAATATCACACTAATAAGCAAATAAAGCATTTTAGTACTGAAATAATGCAAAAAGTTCCGTATGCTTTACACATATTCATATTACGTAATGGCATATTTGGGGCGGGGAGGGGGGACCCTCCTTGAGTGTACATCATGTGTTGGGGTTATCAGACGATTGCTGGTGCTCAGCATCCAACGTAATTTTTTTTACAAGCCCAAAGCACCCACATAAACGTCTTTTCCTAGCCCTTTCTGCGAACTTCAAATTATGACTTGGCACTAAAATTTCTGTGGGTGCTCTGCACCCACAGAATTTTTTCAGTGGGTGCTTGAGCCCCGGAGCACCCACGTAGTCGGCGCCACTGGCACGATCCATTTTCCTATAACTTGACACTAGATGTCGCGTCAACACATGAACTTCAAGACTATTCAGCCGATCGTCATGAAAATTCGTATACATCGATATCTGAATGCGAAGAATATTTTTGCCGTATCCGTTTTGCTAAAACTCGCCACTAGATTGTGCTACGCCGCATTGCCTTCTGCACCGTAAAAACGATTGCCTTGAAATTCAGTATGCATGATTATTGAACACAATATAACGCGATATCCATTTTGCTATATCTCTTTATTACAATAAATAGTAATCACAACAAATATTAATATCAAAAAGTCCATTCATTCCCGTGCAAAGCACGGGTACTTCAGCTAGTATAAAATAAAAGTTCAAGATTTAATCTAATGGCATTAGAACGTTAAATAAAGGAATGAAAAAAATTAAAGGTCAATAATTAGAAAAATAAAATGAAATATTAAACCATACTTTAGATACAAACTTTTTAATATAATGAATCCGCAGCTCGGTATTTACTTACAACAGAAGATGCTCCTATTCTAGACAGTTGAATTACACTTTTACCAGCGAGACTTCAGACATGAAGCAGTATTATTTAATTTTCTGCTCCAATGTCTCAAATCTTACTAGTTTAACTTCATTGTGGATGTGCAATATTTCATCTGACAGAAACAGATAGAAAAAAGAAACCATTAGTAGTTAATAATGTAAAATTATATTTAAAAAGAGGCAAGAGTTAAATACTTTTTATTTTTCTAAATTTATTACACATTTTCATAACAAAAACACTGCAATATAATTAAAAATTATTTTATTAAACAGATTTACATTAAACTTAACGATATTACGATTATCTAAAATAAAACAGAAAAATATCCATAATTGATAGATGAAGATTTTGTTTTTAAAATCCCAAAAATATACATAATTTAAAGTTAATAAATGGAATGAATCTGCATGACATTAAGTAGTAGGAATCAAATTCAACTATATTCATGCATCAATTTTTAAAGAGCAAGCAAAAAACATTCACGCATACAATATTTTTGAGATAAGCACTATCCACATATAAATAACTCAACTACAATAAAAGAAATTAGATAATGCATCCATGAGACATCTGTATTTTTCAAATGCAAACAGAACATCATTTTAAAAATAAAATATGAAGCATTTAAAATAAATACTAATATACGATCACATTAAATGATTAACTTTTTCAGACAGACATGATGAGTCTAAAGTAAATAAATTTTAAGATTTTAAATAATTTGAAGCATGGGCTGATAATCAGAAGTAAACAAAAACAAGCAGTCAACATCAACAACACCTGGCGACACTAGCCTTGTACAACCACCACATTTGGATCAGAGCGTCAAAAAACGTCACGAGAGAACGCCAGGATGAACAGATGCGCAAGAGATGTTGGCGAGAATCAAATTCTGCATCTCGACGACATTTGTTTATAGAGATGGGCGGTTCGACTCATTTTACTGATTCGAATCTCAACTCACTCACTACTTCGATGATTCGAATCAGTGATTCGAATCTTGAATCAATAAAACAACTAAAGAAATTTTCCCTCTCTCTGCGCCGAAAGCCGTACTATTTAAACACCCTTCACCCATTCATCGGGTTTCTTCTCCGCTGAGTTCTCGGGCAGCTAGCATCTCTCTCTCCTTGCTCGAGTAAAACTAGTGTTTAAACTGCCCGAAATGAAAATACAGGGGAGCTTCGTATGACCCCCTGGGCCTGTAAGATTACAAGGTTAAGTTTGGTGTCAAAGTATTCGAAATTTTATGTAACGATGGTGGTGTACGTGTAGGGGGGGTCGAGAAACAATAAAAACGTGCTCCGATGGATAGTTTCCGAGATATACGTTAATTAATTATGGTAATTAGACTAATTAACCATGATTGAGGCTTAAAAGGACTGCAAACATGTAGAAATTGGCCCTGGGATGGTTTCCAGACTTTGGAGATGCCGCCGGAGGAGGCTAGTGTTTAAAATGCCCAAATTGAAAATATAGGGGAGCTTCGTATGACCCCCTGGGCCTGTAAGATTAAAAGGTTAAGTTTGGTGTCAAAGCATTCAAAATTTTAAGTATCGGTGGGGTGTTGAGTCTAGGGGGGGGTCGAGAATCAATAAAAACGTGCTCCGGTGGATAGTTTCCGAGATATACGTTAATTAACTATAGTAATTAGACTAATAAACCATGGAGCTGTTTTTTCTGCGATCCGGCATCGTCATCAACGGAGAGAAAGCAGTAGCAAAAGCATCACAAGCTGGTATTGATCTCAGGATTTTCTTATCGCCAGCCTCAGGGGCGTAGCCAAGGGGGGGGGGGCGGTTAGGGGGGTCATAACCCCCCCATGAGGAATTTTTTGCCATTCAAAATGTATATTCTTCACTACATTATCACACACACGTATACATATATATGAGTTGCAGTAGTCATAACCCCCCCCCCCCCATGAAAAACTTCTGGCTACGCCCCTGGCCGGCCTGTATTTTTGACCTTTATCGAATTCGAGATTTCACTGAAATGAAAATGGGAATATCGGATATTTCATGTTGAAATAAAACCGATATGTCGATATTTATCGATTTTTGGCCCAGTCCTACTGTGGGGCTGCTGCCCCCCCCCAAAAAAATGGGACCCTTTACTTAGCTTACAATTGAACTTTATCTTTAAATTTGATAGCCAGCCCACCCCGAAATAAAATCCTGGCTACGCCACTGTCAATAACACTAACTACGCCACTGCTTTAGACCCTATTTTGTATTTCTCTGAATTACGAAAGAAAATAAAATCATTCCGATTAAACGACAAACAAGGTAAAAAAAATATCTTAAACGAAATCTGCAGCAATAAAGCAAAATGTTATTTTGCTTACTACAAAGTCCTTTTGTGAGAGCGTTTAATACTGCCCCTGTATCCTTCATTAAAAGTGACAAGCACAATCCTAACTCTAACTTTATTTCATTCTATCTCCCTTCACATGAAAACCCGCCACCATGTAAACTTAACGTTCCGGGTTTTTTTTTTTTTTTTTGAGGGTGGGGGCAGGGAGACATATATTGAAGTTAAAAGTAGAAAAGGGATGTTTCATTAAATTTTAAACAAATATTAAACCAACCAGACAAGTTGGAAGGAGGGAGTCCCCCCGAGGGAAAAAGGTTTAAACAACTTTGAGACACCCCCCGCTCTTCCACAAGCATTGGCGTAAATTGGTATGTAATATTTAGATCGGGTGACAAAATGTTTCCGATTGTAGAAAATATCATTATTATAAATAGCTCTGATACTTGAATTTTCTTAATTTTTTTTTTCGGGGGGGGGGGGGGATTGACCCCTCTTGCCCTTAGGAAGTAACGCCTATGCCCCCCGCCAAAAGCAAACGATGTTCGACCCACTCCACACCCACAGACAGATAAAACTTTAAATCCGACCACCAATCAAGAAATGAAACACCAAAGATTCGAAAAAAAAACTTCAATTAAATGAAACATCCTTTCAACTCTTTTCGACTCCTTTCGACTCTGAGTCGATAGAAGATTCGAAAAAAAAACTCCAAATGAAACATCCTTTCAACTCTTTTCGACTCCTTTCGACTCTGAGTCGATAGAAGATTCGAAAAACTAACGAATCTCAACGATCGTATACAATCACCGAAACAGAGCGAAACACTGAATCAGTAAAGATTCCTTGCTGCACCAACTCAGTGACCAACTCACCCACACCCACTCATTTGCTGTTTCAAATCATCTATCGACTCAGAGTCGAAAAGAGTCGTAAAGAGAGTAAGGGAAAATCTCTGGGAACGGCAAAGGGAAAATAAGTTTTCCTTCCCTTCGCACTTGGAATGTATTTCCCCACAGTTGAGGGCTTGAGATTCGAATCGGTAGAGAGTGAGTGTAAAGACTGAGCCACTCAGTACCAAGATTCGAATTACTGATTCGACTCATCGAATCATTGGCCATCTCTATTTGTTTATAACTTTGAAGGAGCAGAATTTGACAAATATACCCCCATATGCAGACAACTCAACTAATGAAGTGATAATGATACGATCATTTTCTAAAAAATAATGATGGCATCACTATCTCGTATGCAAACTGGAAGAAAATGATGATCATTATCTCTGACGTCAGAAAATACCCCGATCACTTTCTCCAAAACAACTTTTAGAGACGATATCGATTATATCGAATGTAGACCAATCAGAGGTCATCTAGCAATGGGGTTTATTAATATGACGTAACGCAGAATTTGCCCTGCTGTACCCTGTCTGCTAGCAGCTAGCAAGTTTGTTTTGATTTTAACGGGGAGCTCGTGATGGCTGAAAGTGGTTGTTTAAGCCATTAATGCAACATAATAGATCGAATAGAAATAAAAGGACTTGTAAAAGTGTTTTAAAACATTTCAATAACGATATAAGTTCAGTAGTCAGTTTTGTAAACATAATTTTTTGTACAAAGGTATACAGATTAAACTCGCAAATTAAACTTGCGATTTGTATTTGCTTTCGTTAGAGTGGGAATGTTAAAGTTTTATGGTGAGTATGTTTAAACTTTTATCGTTTCTTTTCGTCTTTATGTTAATTATACGCTTTTGCAATGCATGAACTGCAACTCATATTCTTTCTAACACTCCTGATTAATACACGTTAGACAGTTATGCAGAGTGCATTGCAATAGCATTTTCTTTTCTTTTTTACTTCCTTGTACGTAGTATAAGGAAGTAATGTGATCCCGAAAAATTTTGGGGGCCAAATTTCGACATAAAAACCGATTTTGACTACCTCTAAATTTAATTTAAAAACTTTTTTCGATGCATCTCATCGTAGGCTAGCATGCACGATCATATTAACGCGTCTGCAACTCATTTTGACCAGTGGCGAGTCTACTGTGGCCAGTTTTTCCATGCCGTCTGTACGTACGTACGTACGTATGTATGTAACTCGCATATCTCAAAAACTATTGGTTGTAGAATGTTGAGATTTGATATTTAGGATTGTTCTATGATCTAGTTGTGCACCTCCCCTTTTGGTGGCAATCGAATGGATAGTTTATGTACAGGACCGCCCAAAAGATTCGAAATACATTACGCTCTATGGGCCGAAATTCATTAAACTCGCCTAACTCAAAAGCTATTAGGCGTAGAATGTCGAAACTTCATATTTTGGATAGTTGTAACATCTAGTTGTGCACCTCCCCTTTTGGTTCCATTCAACTGGATAGTTTATCTACAGGACTGCCCAAAACATTCGAAATACATTACACTCAATGGGCCGAAATTCATTAAACTCGCATATCTCAAAAACTGTTAGGCGTTGAATGTTGAAACTTTATATTTAGGATTGTTGTAACATCTAGTTGTGCACCTCCCCTTTCGGTTCCATTCGACTGAATAGTTTATCTACAGGACCGCCCAAAAGATTCGAAATACTTAGCGTACTAGACTCGAAGGCCACAGTACGCTCTATGGGCCGAAATTCATCAAAGTGTTTTTTAGAGGTATTGGGCTATTTCAAACGACTCAGAAGTGATATATGCTGTAAAGAGTTAGAAAATGAATTTCTCCATTAAAAAAACTGTCTTTATCATTTATAGTTCTGCTACAGGAACACTCAAAAGATTTCCAATACATTACGGTCAATAGCAATTTTAGGGACATTCATCCATTTCAAGCATAATACCGTCCTACCACATAAGTTAGGTAATGGTCCGACCACGATCACGTGCCTCCCTCAAGAACTATGCCAAAAGTCGCCAAGCTTGGCGACTTTTGGTGTACGTGTGTGCATATTTAACTCTCAAATCTCAAAAACTATTATGAAATTTCATATATAAGAATGTTGTAACATCTAGTTGTGCATCTCGATTTTTGGTTCCAATCTACTGGAGAGTTTATTTACAGGACCACCGAAAAGAATTTCAGTACCTTAATGTCTATGGACATCTTCATTATAATACAACTGTAGACAGTCATTGTTTGGTACATACCCAAAATCTCGCCGTCTGTCCTCGACCTTGGCAAGTTTTGGCAAAATATCGCCAAATTTGGCGATAGTCAGTCATTTGGTCCATGCCCAAAGTATCGCCATTTGTCATCGTTCTTGGCGAGTTTTGGCGATAATCTGTCATTGTTGGTTTATGCTTAAAATCTCGCCAAATGTCGTCGACATTGACGAGTTTCGCCGAAATATCGCCAAATTTGTCGCCAAAAATTATTTCCTATTTTGTATAACTCTAAAACTTTAACCCGTAGATTTTTTAACTTTGTATTTAGAACTATTGTAATATCTAACTGTTTTCAATATCTTTTTTGACAGCAATCGACTGAGAATTTATTTACATGGTGAGCCAAATGACTTTAAATACATTGAGGTGTATAGATGCATTCAATTCATTGAAAGTCTGTGGTCAATGACTACTTTGGCTATCCCCAAAATCTCGCTGACTATCTCAAGTTTGTCGGCTTTTGGTGAAATATCGCCAAATAAAGTGTCAGAAGGAAATATTTCAAATTGAACTCAGCTTGGCGATATCGAAATATTTGGCTAGAAATCTCTAAACCTTACTATTATTGATATTTTATCTCTTTCAAACAAATAAATTTAGAGGAAGTGCGTCGAAAATATTTTTGATCTAATGGACGTGCAAGGAAGTCATGTGTTGGACACATCAGATTTTTTTTTTTTTTTAAACCGCACGATTTCTTGTAATGTGCTTTTATTTAAGATACCTTACATTTACTATGTTAGTGTTTAAAAATATACTACTATAACATGTTGAACTTAATTAGTTTCAGCCGTATAGTTTTAAGAGTAATATGCTAACTGATTTTTTGGGAATGACAGAAATATTCATATTTCTGCCTTCTCAAGTAAATCTGTTGGATACTCTAAAAACAAATCTCTAATTGCCAGTGAAGTGTGCTACCTCACCAAGTGGAGATAACTTGCCAAAGTGTACAATGTTCGAGTTAATCGCAAAAGGTAAGCAATATCTTTTAGTTTTATACAAGTTACTAGCCGCCTCCGGTGACCAGTTGGTTCGCCATCTTAATAAATCTTGTTCAAAGAGAATACTGTTCCTCACCGGCTTCCTTGGCACTGAAATCTCTCAGATTCTGAATGGTATTTAAAATTAAGATGGTTACAAATAGGAGCAGTCCTACGGTAAGTGTCGCCCCCTGCTAATATAAAAATGACACCCCCTTTTATGCTCTTAGTTTTTGAGTTCTAAATGACGCCCCTTCGAAGCCGGCACCCAGATGCGATGCTTATTGTGTCGGGCCACCCCTGGTTACAAAAATAAGATGGTTAAATGATAAACACCTACAAACAGAAACAAATAATTTTCATTGTATACAAATAACGGAAGGAAAAAAAAAAGTAAGAAAATCTGAAACACTTTCAGATTTTAAATATGCACTAAAGTGCTATATATTAAAAGCATATTATAATCCCAGTGGCAGAAAGTTTTGTAGCGGTCTGCGACAAGCTTTCAGAGTTTCATAATCAGTCTGCAAAATTTTGCGTGTAATTTTAGTGGATAATTCATAAATAAAACCAGCAATTTTTAACCACTGCTGTTAAATAGTGTAAGATTTTTGTCCAATTAAAAAAAAAGGATTTTCAAAAATATATTACACAAGGCTGTGCATGGATTTTCAGATACATCTAATATTACGTCTAATATAGTTTTTGTGCTGATATACGATACAGCATAAAACAATAAAATGTAACATATCTTCATATAATTTCTGTAAAATACGAAAGAAAAAAAAAACTGAAGGCTAATTCCATGCACAGATTTATCAGATAAGAACTGTAATAAAGAACATGTACAAAAAAAAATTTAAATCTTTATCTCAAATTTAAAAAAAAAAAAAAAAAAAAAAAAAAAGGCCTTAGCATGTTTAAAACGTAATTGAAGAAAATATGAACATGGAGAAAAGGCCATCTAAAAAGTTTGTTTGCCAATGAAATTGCACTCAGTGTAGGAACTAAAGTTGCAGTATCTCGTGATATTATTGGCATATGATTAAAAATAAGGTGTCAAAATTTTTATAATTTAGCAAGCTGAAAGAAAATAGATTCTTTGACCTTTGGTGTAAACTGTTCCCTTAAAAGCAATAAATCATCTTTCTTAAACTTCAATTTCGTAATGTAAAAAAAAGTATATTAAAATGTATGAATTACAAATTTTATTTTAAGCAGCAAGTTTTGTAACTAGCTGATTAAAATAAATAACCAGTGGCGGCTCGTGAGATACAGCAAGTACAGCCCGGCTGCACTTAAAATTATCAACAAATACTTTAAAATAATTTATTCTACTAACTTTCTTAAATTCAGATTAGAATTATGGAATTTCTATGATAAATTTTAAAAAAATCTAAAACAAAAACAAAAAACAACGTGTTGTAGTAACTGCCGGGTCGCTCATTCAGAAAAAAGCCCTTTAATCTTCCCGCAATTCAACTGTGAGTCTTGGTACAGCCTCGGAGGCCTCGGTACAGCCCTCATAGCCGATCAAGAAATTGGCAGCACCGTTGCCATGGCAACGAGTTTGTAAGCAGTCTCTCCGGCATAGGGAGTTAGTAGCTAAGTACAGCTGATGAAAGATTTTCAAACGACGGCTGTAGTGAAGCAAAATGTCACTAATATGCTTAATTTTGGCAAAATATAATATATTGCAAGTGCTGTATTCGCAAAATGCCTCAAATCGCCCAATTTTCAGATCAATTTCTGGAAGTCCCACTTAATTTCAGAATCGCACAACGTAGTTTTGCTAAGACACTTTTTATATCATTCGTAGTTATTTATGGTTAGTAAATATCTGTAATAATTATGAATAATGCGTAATAAGAAAGCCGGTTAAGTAGAGTAAAGCGTTCAGAAAAAAAAAGAGAGAAAAACTTGCAAGTGTGCAAAACAAAACAGAGATGAGGAATAACTATACAGCTGGCGACGAACTCTAGAGTATTGAATTTTTCAACTATATTTTCTTCCTCTTCCTCATTTCCTAAGCGAAATACGCATGACGCCGATCGAGTTCTCACTTGAGTCAGTAAAAACAAAACATTGCAGAGGGGCACTTTCAGGTTACTCAGCTCTTCAAAGATAATGAAAAATGCAATATAATAATACCGATCTGAAAAAATAGAACATTTGTAAAAGGCATTTTAACGAGTAATATTTGTGAGAAAGGTTCGATTTAGAAGGTAATTTTGTAGAAGGGCCGTTTTCAATCAGTCAATCATATTTTTATGATGAGGTTATTGTATTTATCTGAAGGGGCCGTTTTAATAAATGCATTTTTGCGATAGGGCGCAAAAACGAATCCAAAATGTTGCATGGGAAATAAAAAATGATGATCATTGGCAAATAATAAAAATGTGAAACCAGGAGGGCGCAGAGGTGTGTAAAAGCTAGATTCGGCCGTTCCTTTTCGCACGTTTTTTGCGTTCGCAGAGCGGAGACAGCGTAACGAGCCGCGGCAAAATGTTCCGGAAAGTTGCGGACAGTTAAAAATAATTTTTTTTACAGCAGAAATAAAAAACTTTTTTTTAAATATGCCGACAAAAACTGTCCGCAAGCAGATTTTTGTGTCCGCGACATTGTCGCCGTGTTTCTGATACGGGGATTATAATCCGTGAGTCTTACCTATTTTGGTTCTTATTTCATTAAGTTGGAAAGTATATCATTATTCATGATTGTGATTAAACAAAATTAAAATTTCTAACATTCTTTTTCTGGATGTATTACATTAAAAATAGATGGAGAAAAGCTGCACAGAAAAATGCGCAATTCCAACGGAATGAAAATTTTAAAAACTTATTCTGAGGTGTATTCATAATCCAAGCAGTAAATGATAAATTGCACCAAGCGTTAGAATCATCTCCCCAAAATCGCACATCAATCATTTTATTTTTCGCCAAATTAAAAAGTTGCACATTTCAGTCTCGTAAAATTTCCAAATCCTATTTTTCTTTTGAGTATAAAACATTTCATTCCTGTTCTGATTTCACATGCACACTATATTTTAATTAAAAAACAACCTTACAAATAATCTAAACAAAAAAAATCGTCATTCTTTTATTTTTACTTCAAGAGTCTGAATCATTTAATAAACGTGCCAAATATGGCAACCTAGATATGCTGAATTCTCTCTTTTTCCACTGCGGAGTTACAATTACGAAATGGCAGAGCAAAAATTATCCTTTTGCGACATGTTTTTTATCGATATCTGATAAAATAATTCGAATTTCGAAAAAATCTTTTTGAGGTATGTCGGGACCCGTCCTGGAGAATTTCCATACAAAATTTGGTAGGTTTAAGATCACCCGTTTCGGAGTTACGCGAGACACAGACAAACTAACTAACCAACCAACTAACTGACATTTTACAGTTTGTTTTATTTATATAGATGCTTCTCAGTATGGATGTCTGCCCGGTAGCAGAAACCGTGCAGCATGGCAGCAAGTGCTGCAGATCAATCTAGCCGGTTAAAAAAATGTTTGTGTTTCAGTCAGATGCACTTTTTTTTTTCCCCCAGGCTATCACGTTATGACATCCTCCCTTCTACAGACAAAAGCTAACAACCATCAATATCACTGCGAACAGTGCCTCACAGGTGTTTAGTCTCTGGAAAGGGGTGATAGACTGAGGGGAGCTGGAGTCGCCACAAATAGAAAACAGACACATTCCCACAAAGACTCCGCGCCTTGACCATACGCGTGAGGTATCCTAGTAGAGAATATCATTCTGTTTTTTGTGTTTCGTTCATGTGTGCACTACTGCCGATGTGTATGCAAGTTGTTTAAAATGGCTGCACAGTACGAAAAGGTTGCATGTTTTTATTGCAATGAGCAAGTTTTGATTGTAGTTTATTCAGGAAACGTTAAGGTTGCAGATAAATTTTGGTTTCTGCTCCTGGTGCTGCAGATTGATACAGAAAATTCTTCTACTGGGGATGTCTGTTGCAATGCACAAACGCGTTAAAAGAATTTACATATTAGAACACACTTCAATATAAGTACAAATTTACTGTCTGTTTTACTATGTAAGTTTCCTTAATACACATATTATTGTATTAAAATGGACAATGATAATATTTAATTAAAAGTAAAATTATTACATCTTCTTGTTATGTCTGATTATTGTCACTTGGCAACAACAACAAGAAAAACCTGTGTCCATTGTGATATCAAGTAGAGGTGTGCTGGATCGTTAAATTAGATATGCAGAAATGGATCTGTAAACGGACCATAAAACACCTAGGATGAACAGAACCTGATTACCGAATAGGCCCATAAGGCCCGGGCCTATAGTAAAAAAAGTCTAGGGGCCTCAAAACTACAATATTTATTATTTATACTTGTGGAATGGCGGGCCGCAAAATAACAGCAGGCCTATAGTATCAGAAAGTGTTAATCAGGCCCTGAGGATGAACACTTATTATCGACTATACATGTGTGTCATTGCAATTGGACAAGAGTGATCATTGTTTTTAGCATTTCTCTAAGAGACATTTAAGAAATTAAAACTTGTTGGAATGTTTCATTTTTTTAATTACAAATACATAAAATTTACATTAATAAATTTGTTTTAATTAATCATGATACTCACACAAAGGGATCACACTGCCATCTGTCTTCAGCACTTAACTGCAGAGATTTCTTTTACTCTTGCAGCTTGTAAAACTGGGCAGATAACTTCATCCTATTTTACAAGCCGAAAAAGTACAAGTACAATGCTGCTGCTTCAAATGTACAGCAAAATTGTACAAGCACTCATTAGGCATAAAGAATATGAACTGTATCGATCACATTCCTAAAAAAAAAAAAAAAAAAAAACAGACTATAATATTAAAGGAAACTAAAAATGTAAACAAATTGTCACTTCAAGAGTGCAACCAGAAAAATTTTTCAAGGGCAGGGGGGGATATGAAATAAATGGTGAATAAATAAACCTTGTATCTGCATGACATACAGCTTATGCTAACTAATCTGATAATTTCGGACAAAGAAGGGGATACAATTTATAAATTCACAGTGCAAAATAATAGCAACACACTGCATGCAGAACTCAAAAGAAGCCACACATTTCATACTATGTCACATATGACATGTCACCCAAGCAGTGGCGTAACTATGGGGGGGGGGGGAGAGGGAGCCCTGGGACCCAAATCACTATTGTGTATGGTAGAAATGAATGTGCAGGATATATCAGGTTGTAACGAAAGTTTTCCGCCAGATTTGCTTGAGTCAGCTCATGCGGTACCGAGCGATTGACCTTATATGTCAAGTTTATGCGATGCCTAGCGCGACTAATGGACATGGCACTAAAGAACTCTTTTAGCTAGCTCTCAAGTGGATGAATATTTTATCTTCTTCCACAAATTCTCGCAGGCAAGCCTCATCAGCATTAGTAGGCCGGCCAGAGCGCTCTGCTTCTTAAATGTCCCAGTCCTCGTTTTTGAACTTTGGTACCAAATCTTCACAGTGTCGTATGATACAACAGTAGTACCTTAAGCTGTACACATGATTCGGTGTCATTCTGTAGCTGACTTTTTGCAACAGAATTGAGAGTAAATGATGGTTCAATCTGGTAGCATGATAGTTCCATTTCAGACACCTTCTACTTAATCATAACGATATTGTTTTACAGATTTCACAACACAGTGCTCTAAATCAAGCCTTTTTCTTTCAAGTAACAAAAATTGTTTAGCAAAATATTGGCAAAGACACCAACGCGAACTGTTTGTGCAGACAATACTTGCAGTGGCGGAAAACTTTCGTTACAACCTAATATATGTGAACATATATGATAAAGTCAAATGTTGGCACAACATCTGCAGGGACAAGACCTGCGCTGCTCAACCGCGCCTTCGCGACCATGGACTCTGGGGTACGGATGCCATATACCTTGGCCAGGTGGTCAGACTGATGCGAAGCCCAGTGTTTGACCCCAAGCAAGCCTAGTCCTCATTTTATCGCCCTACTCAATGGATGAAAGGCTGAGTTGACACCTTGCCCAGCCTGGGATTAGATATATGATCAGTATGCATAAAAACTATATACATGTTAATACATATGCTTGTATCAATATGAATCATTAGCGATGTCAACCCCAGGGCCCATACTTAGTCGGGTTATGCATGGAATTTTGAATTTCCGTCAATTAAAAAAATAAAATAAAATCTGATTTTATAAACTGATAATTGAGCATGTAAACAAAACAATTCAAACATTTTTTACAAAAAGCAATATGTAGATAAATCTAACTAAATAAAAATGGATTGCATTGACTTTACTGATTAATGATGTCAAAGAAACATGCTTAATTTGAAAAGTTATGATTTTATTAATCAGTAAATAATAGTACTACTAATTACTAAAATTGTTTTAATTTTCTTTAAATGTGGGAGAAAATTTCTAACACTGTTGGACTGTTTACAATTTTATTTATGAGGTAGGATGACAGAAAATCATCTTATGATTGGAAGAAATCATAAGATGAAAAAACAATACAAGTTTTTCTAAATAAGCAAAAAATAAACACATTATAGGAAAAGTTGCAATTATAATAAGCAATGTATAGTCATATTCAATAAAAATTAAATATTTAAAACTCTCAAATGTGACTGTTCTATGCAAGCGTACATCATGGCACAGAATTTACATTAATTATACATTTAATTAATCTAGCATCGATCAATGGAAGTCGAAGTGAAGAAGTGTGGCCCTTAAAGTAGAAATATCATTTTCTTTTTATGTAGTGTGTACCACATTAGTCTAACCAACACAAATTTGGTAAAATTAGTGGCTGGGATAGGTAAATAAAACATTTAAAAGATAGAACGTGTTAAATTTAATTTCATTACAATACTATCACTTTCACAAATATCTTAACATTCATTCAAATTTTGTTCACGTGTAGTAAAAAAAAAAAAAAAAAAAACACGCATACAATTAGCCATGTGCTAAAAAAACACCATCATTAACAATATTTTATGCGCTAAAAATGCAACACATAAAATAAAAAGCTGAAACAAATTATAAAGATGCAACATATGAATAAATATAACCGCGTTTGATGATACTTTACCTTACAAATGTAAAAATGTTTGCAAATGTCCTCGATCTCCAAAGTACACAGCTTCTTCTTCACTGTAAACAATCAAATATTGACGATCACTACGGATAATGAGTGGTCTGAACCAGTCATTATAAATTCAGCAGTTTTTCCGGGTACGTTAAAGAAAATGATTGCCGTTCTGTGAGCTTGCATACCATTTAATGATCATGATGGAATATAATGATAATCATTAGGAATAATGATCATTATAAAGAGCTTGCATATGGGGGATACTCAATATAAAATCAACAGGATTTTTAAAAGAAAGAGTGACCATAATTGAAGTGCAGAAATCAAAATTTAGAAATTTCAACTTCATATTTTCAAAAGTCTTTAGCAAGAGAAGTTCAAATTTTGCTAATAACGGATTAAATCAACTTCAATCTCAACACTAAAACATGCATTTTTGAATTTACTAAAATGAAAAATACAAGAAAACGATTACCTTTGAAAAATTATGTACCTTCGTAGCATTTTCTAACGTACGCGTGAATTTCGGGAGTAATTCAGTTACCGGGTGTCGCCTATTTTTGGCGACTTTTTTTTCTCGCCAACACCCGCTACTTGATGCTTTTTTTTTGTCGCCAAATTTTTCACGTGTGAAACACCATTTTAGAATACGATAAAATAATACAACATGTTGAGCACTGTCAGGAAATACAAATTACTGTAACACATTAAAATTCCACAGATATTCCACTTAAAAAAAAGCATTAAAACAAAATACACCATCCATACTTAACACTAAAAATTGTCAGCAAATTCAGTAACAGGCAATTAAAAATGAGCAAACAGTAAACCACTTTTAACTAAAAAAATTTCAGAATGTTAAGCAATTTAGTTCTACAGCTACGTAAACTATGCAACCAGTGGACCGTTTTTAACTAAAAAAACCTCAGTGGATTCAGCAACCTAGTTGTACAGCTATGTAAACTATGCAACCAGCGGACCGTTTTTAACTAAAAAAAAACCTCAGTGGATTCAGCAACCTAGTTGTACAGCTATGTAAACTCGGCAACCAGTGGTCCATTTTTAACTAAAAAAACCTCAGTGGATTCACCAACCTAGTTGTACAGCTATGTAAACTAGGCAACCAGTAAACCGTTTTTAACTAAAAGAACAACAGTGAATTAAGCAACCTACTCTAGCTAATGTAAACTGGGCAAACACAGGCCCGTTTTCAACTCAAAACAACATCAGTGGATTAAATAACCTACTTATACACATTTACAATTCACATTGAAAACCTTAAGCAATTGCAAAAATTCTTAAAAAAAAACACTTACCTTTATCTAAAGAAACTCCTGAAAAATATCCAAAACGCACAACAGCTAATAACATAACACGAAAACGCTTTCTTTTACTAACCTTCTGAATATTGGCACCTCTTAGAAACTGCTAGCAACCACCTAGAGGACTTTCGGAACCACGGATTTAACGTGCACGTACACCGCATGTACACGGTGGTCTTTAGTGGTATGCTGGTATCGAACCCGCAACCTTCCGGTTACGAGTCCAATGCCTTAACCACTGGGTTACCACAGCCCCCAACCTGTCACGTCCAGCCTATGCAGCATATGGGCTGCTTTTATACATTTTGGTGAACGGCCGCATCCAGCAATCGGCTGGTCTGCCCACGGCCTCTTCAATACCAAAAAGTGCAACCTACGGGCTACCCACCTTCGACGATCACCTGGTTCAGCAACGGGCTGCTCCAAAAAGAAAAAAAAATTGCTACCTACAGCCTGCTCACCTTCAGCGACCAGCTGAATGAAAGCTCAATAGTTTGTCCGTAATCGTAAATTTTTTGAAATTCAATATGCCCACTCGCACGGGCCGTGTGCAATGACCACACCTGATACTTGACCCCTTCAACATATCTGTGTTCTAACTGTCATTTATCGCTAATACCTATGCAACTACTAAAAACAGAGTCCCATCATCAATATGATAACCTGTCTTCCTGCCGCAATGCGAACACAGAAGAGAAGAAGGGGGATGTTAAGTGTGTCAGTCTAACAACTACATGTCTATGATTTTATTTTTTCAAAATTGGAGTCATGTTTCAACAACTCAACTCTGAACTCTAGAAATTCTAAGTTCAGAATAACATGACTCCAATTTTTAAAAAATAAAATCATAGACACAGGGGTATAGCCAGAGGGGGGCTGCAGCCCCCCCCTCTGAAATGGGACCCTTTACTTAGCTTACAGTTTGATACCAAGTTTAGAATTCAAATTTAGCTTGCAATTTGATGTCCAGCCCCCCTTCCCTGAAATTAAATCCTGGCTATGCTACTTCATAGATGGGTAGTCGTTAGTCTGACTGACACAGTTAACAGAGGCACAAAGTCTACCTTACTGGTTGGCAATTTTTTAAAGCGAATTTTCGTGGGCCAGCATTGCTGGACAGCTTGCCGGATAGTAATTATAGATTTACGACAAAAACAAAATAACCAACAACATAAATACACCAAATTAACCTAAATAAAAGCTATAATCCAACGCAACTTGTAAAGAAGTTTAAACGAATTCAGAATTAAACAAATGCTTATGTCTCGCAACAATCAAAATAAAAGTTACGATCCAACAACGTTGAAATCAAAATCCATCTGGTTAAAAAATTCAAACTTAAATAAACGTTTATGACAATGTCCCATAACAATCGAAATAAAATTGATCTTAACGATCCAACACGGTTGAAATCAAAATCCATCCAGTTAACCAAATTCAAAATAAATGCTTACAACAAAAACAAACTAAACAATTTAAAAATACTCCGGTGAGAGCAATGAAAAAAAAAGAAACGCGACTTCAAAAAACAATAACAATATACGTTTATGCTGCCAATTTCTGAAAAAGAATTGCTACAAGTAGATGTTTAAGTGTTGTGCCAAGCCTAAACTTGATTGTAACCTTTGGTTATGATCAAGGTGATTATGTTCTGTGATTTTTTTTCGAAGAATCAAGGAATGAATCATTTGCTTCGCTTCTCTGTTTACTTTTTCAAGGCGTGATATCTCGCTAGATATTTAGAGTTGAAAGTAGCTGCAAGTTAAAAAAAAAGGTTAATTTTTTAGAGATCTTTTGAGCTGTACAAAAAGTTTTTGCTTTTAGTTAGAGATAAGAATATTGTTTTTATCAAAATTTCAACATGGCCACAGATGACAGATGCACTGGGAGCAATGAGTCAATCCCAGAATCATTAGGAACTGGACTTTTATTATTTAGACAAGCACATTGAGACATTTGTCATACTGCTTGATAAGCTTCAAAAGGCCCTCCAGGAAAACATCAGTGCTTTGCATATGGACGAAGCATTGAATGTTTATGGGCAAAAGACGACACAGCAAGTGAACAAACACGCAAGACACCGATACACCATTGGGTAGAGGTTGACTGCAATCAAGCAGATGGTGCTGTTGCAGTGACTCCACAAAGCAAAGACCAGCCTCTCAGTCTGGTTCCAGTAGGTTTGTAGAGAAGGTGCGTTTTGAATTCATGGTCAAAGGAGGTTGGTTGGTTGGTTGGTTTTTTTGGCACAAGGTCCAGAGAGGACATACTGCGCCAGACGTTGAGTTAAGTCAAATAAAGATGTGTTCAGTATAAAAGGTGTCATAAAACCTAGTAAAAGCTAAAATGTAAAGGTGATAAAGGAGACAAGTAAAATTCAAAAGTAGATAAAAGAGGTAAAACCAAAGGCATATGGATGGGGGCTCCCATCCAGATGCCAGTCAGGCTAAAGTGGACATTTCATACTGAATAAAATATGTTTGTGCGCCGAAGAAAGGCAAACAAGTTATGGTGTGGGATATCACCCAATATGTCGTCTAGTTTGGGATGAGAAGAGTTAAAAAATATTTGGTAAAGATCATTAAAAGCAGAGCAAGAGGTTAAAAGATGATGTATGCTAAGTTGAGTATGACAATGTAGGCATTCAGGAGCAGGTTCGCCCAAAAGGAGGTACTTATGGGTTAGTCTCGTATGGCCAATGCGAAGACGAGTGAGAGTGACATCGTGCTTGCGGTACGGTTGAGTGGACCAGTGGGTAAGGGCTGGCCGGATAGAGTGAAGTTTGTTTTCGGTTTCACAGTCCCATATGTGATTCCAAGTGCCTTTTGTTAGGGAAGAGATGCCAGACTTTATATCCGTATAGGGCAGATCACAGTTATATGGGACGGTAGAATGCCTGGCCAAACAATCTGCTTTTTCGTTTCCGGGAATCCCAATATGGCTAGGTACCCAGCAGTAGAGGATAATGTAACCACGGTTCATCAGTCTCTTGTGCATGCGTAAGACTTTCAAAATATAACTATGAGTGAGGGAGCCGGATTTCAGATTCTCCAAGACACTTAATGAGTCAGAGTAGAGGATGAAATGTTTGGTATTTGTTCTCGAGATGTAAAGAAGGCTTTCATAAATAGCTATTAATTCGGCTGTAAATATGGAACAAAACGAAGGTAGGGTGTAGTTGTAAGAATGATTATGATATACATAAGCAAAGCCAACATGATTATGAGATTTTGAGCCGTCAGTATACAGTTCTTCGAAGTTTTGATATTTGCTTTTATGGTCTAGAAATAGCTGTTTATATATTATGGGGTCAGTGTTTGGTTTTGTGAAGCCTTCGAATGGTTGTAGGTAGGGAATCTGCAATTTGGTCCATGGTTCGACTTCATGAAATGAACAAGTTGATACTTTAAGATCCTCCAAGTGGGTACCGACTACACTCCTACGGATCCTAAGTCCGAAGGGGGGAGTGCAGGAAGGGCGATTTGCATAAAACTGGTCCAGTTGGGTATCTATGAAAGAATCCTTTAAGGGATGTGAAGAATGAGAAAAGATGCGAAAATAGGTATTCAATGACAATTTGTGGCGTATGAGAGTGAGAGATGGTTCATGGCAGGTGACGTAAAGGCTATGTACAGGTGATGTCCTAAAAGCTCCAGAGCATATGCGTAGTGCAGTATGATGCACGGTGTGAAGTTTTTTTAGCATTGATTTAGAGGCCGATCCATAAACGCAGCTTGCATAGTCCATTTTGGAACGGATGATGGCTCGGTAGATCCGCATGAGAGCATCCCGCTCGTCTACCCAAGAGGTATTGGTTAAAACCTTTAAAATGTTCAGTTTTTTTTCGCATTTTCTACGAATGTCAGAAATATGATTAGCAAACGTAAGTTTTTTGTCAAAAGTTAGGCCTAAAAATTTAACAGAGTCCTTGATAGTGATTTTAGTATGATGGAGGTAAAGTTCTGGATCCGGGTGGATCCCACGCTTCCGGCAGAAGTGAGTACAAGTTGTTTTTTCTGCAGAAATATTATACCCATTCGTATTGCACCATTTTTGGATGTGATTGATAGTGGTCTGAAGCTGCCGTTCTATGTAACGCATGTCTTGCCCCTGACAGGAGATCTGTAGATCATCAACATATAGGCTACCGTGTACTGTCGGAGGGAGCTGGTTAAGGATATTGTTGATTTTTATAGAAAAGAGGGTGACGCTAAGGACAGAGCCTTGTGGTACACCCTCTTCTTGTACAAAGTTATCTGAAAGGGTGTCCTTGATGCGTACTTTGAAGTTCCGGAGTGAGAGAAAATTTTTGATAAATATAGGTAGGTTTCCACGGCAGCCCATATTGAAGAGATCACGCAGTATGCCATATCTCCAGGTGTGGTCATAGGCTTTTTCAATATCAAAAAATATTGACACAAGATGGTTTTTTCTTAAGAATGCGTTACGGATTTGAGTTTCTAAATGTAAAATGTTATCTATGGTGCTTCTGCCTTTGCGGAATCCACTCTGGAAAGGGTGTATATGGCCCTCAGTTTCTAAAACGTATACTAGACGAGTATTAATCATTCGCTCCAGTAGTTTGCACAGACAACTAGTTAGGGCTATGGGACGATAGTTATTAGGATTAGTGGTGTCTTTTCCAGGTTTGGGTATGGGGATGACCATTGCATTTCTCCACTCCAAGGGAAAGGCATGCTCATTCCATATTCTGTTGTATAGCTGTAAAAGACTAACTAAAGAATCATGGGAGAGATGTTTAAGCATTTCATTAGTGATGCCATCAGGGCCAGGGGATGTGTTAGATGACTGGCTTAAACTGTTGCGTAGTTCATTCATAGCGAAATTACTATTGTAGGAGAAGTTCGAGGAAGTTTTGAAATTTAATTTATGGCGTTCGGATTGTTCCTTATATGGAAGAAAACTGCTAGAATAGGAGGTATTGCAGGATGTGAATGCTAGAGATTGACCTATTGTATTTGCAATTCTTTTTGTATCTGAAATAATTTGGTTATTGATGGATAGGCAGGATATGGAGTGATTACTATAGATGCCCATGATTCTTTTAGTTTTGTCCCATAGTTCTTTACTGGAGGTTGAAGGAGAGATTCCTGAGACGTACTGAATCCAGGATTCTCTCTGAGAACGCCTCCTTATTTTGCGTGCGTGTGCACGTGCCTGTTTGAAGGTAATAAGGTTTTCAGTGGTGGGGCACCGCCGAAAATTACCCCACGCTTTCTTCTGCTGTTTTTTAGCGAGGGTGCAAGCCTCGTTCCACCACAGCTTTTTTATTCTATGGTTGCTTTTAACAGATTTTGGAATGCTCGCGTCAGCTGCATTAATGATAATGGAGGTGACATTCCTAACGACCTCGTCTATGTTTCCTTCAATAATGTTTGGTAATATGGTAGATAGCAAGGTGAAGGTCTGCCAGTCTGCTTTATTATGTATGTATCTGGGTATGTTAGTGGTTTGGTTGACATTCTGATATAAGGGTGAGAGAATGATCGGAAAGTGATCGCTGTTATGCAAGTCACCAGAAACTGAGAAATTATAGAAGGGTAGGATTGAAGGAGAACAGATGGCAAGGTCGATGGCATGAAAGGATTTAGTTGGATGATGGAAGTAAGTATTGTCGCCGTCATTCATAATACATAGAGAGAAATCAGTTGTAATTTGTTCTATTTGTTCACCTCTAGTATTGGTATCTTTGCTGCCCCATAATGGGCTATGGCCATTCATGTCACCAAGGAGTATAAATGGTGTTGGAAGTTCATGAATAAGATTATTGAGAGATGTTTGGCTAATTGTTTCATTGGGAGGGAGATAAATGCAGCAGATGGTAGTGAGCTGTTTTAATTTGACACGAGCGGCAACTGCTTGGAGATTGGTATTCAGATTGACTATTATGTAGGGATAGTTATTGTTGACTAACAGGGCCACACCACCAGAGGCCCTGTCACTCAGTTCGTAGTCTTTCCGAAGGATTGTATATTTGCTGATGGTAGGATGTTTATCGGGTTTGAGATAAGTTTCTTGAAGAGCAAAGCAGGCGGGATTGAGGTCATAGAGAAGTGTTTTAAGGTCATCAATTTTATTCTGAAAGCCGTGGCAGTTCCATGAGAGCAACAATGCCATAATTATGTAATGTTATGGGCATTGTGCGTCTCCTTTGTAATCCCTGCAGAGATATCAGGCGGTTTTATTTCTTCGTGTTCCATCGATTCTTCATCACTAATATCAGTTTCAGATGGATCTAGTTTTAAAATTGTGTCATCAATATGTGGCTGTGGAGGTACTTTTTTCTTGCTAAATTTGTTATATTTTAATTTGTAAGTAGATGTTTTACTAAGCTGTGGTCTGATTTGGGTAGAGCTATTACTTGTTACCTTTTTTTTAGGTGGAGTTTTTGGGGATGTAGAGCAAGGTTTGTTCTGCTTAAGAGTACTTTGTTTACTTGTTATGGTATTGATGGTGGAAATATTTGATGGAAAGTCGGTTTGAATGGCTATTGATTTCGTAGATTTTACTATTGCAGCATAGGATAGGCCAGGTTTTGGTGTACGATCTTCTATTATTTTACGAGCTTCAGGGTATGAGATTCTTTGTGTAGCACGTATTGACTGGATTTCTTTTTCAAATGCCCATTTTGGGCATGACTTTGAATATGATGGATGTTCCTGTTTACAGTTGACACATTTTGCAGCTGCAGAGCAGGTATCACTGTCGTGGTCAGAGGCACCACAACGAGCGCAGGCTGGTGATCCACGACAGGAAGTTTTAGTATGACCGAACTTTTGACACTGGAAGCAACGGATAGGATTTGGTATATATGGTCTAACGGGACATAATAGATAGCCAGCTTTAATATGGGATAGAATTGTGGGACACTGGAAAGTCAGAATAATATGTTTAGTGGGTATAATTTGGTTATTGCGTCGAATAGTGATTCGACGCACAGCACATACTTTTTCATCTTTTAGGTTTTCTAATATTTCGGCTTCAGAGCAGTGCAAAAGTTCAGGTTCTGATACTACTCCTCGTGAGATATTTAAGGATGTATGGGGTGTCACTGTAACAGGTTTTATGCCAAAGTTTTTAATCTTCATTATTTTGGATGCTTGTCTATTGCTTGATACTTCAACTAATAGGTCTCCAGATCGTAATTTTTTAACTTTTTTGACTTCTCCTACATTGTCTGTGATACATTTGTGTATTAAGAATGGTGATGTTTCATTAAAGGTACCTTCAACATAGTGGATGATGTAGAATCGAGCGTTCATATGTGAAAGTTGTGCATCAGTGTTTTCATTAGGAGTGGACAGTGGATTTAAGGTATGCGGAACATTGACGTTTAAGAAAGAATTTTTCATAGCCATGTTGGGGGAATTGAGATTCGGACCCGACCGCACCACCCACCACGGAGCCCAACGAGGGGGTGTGCAATTGCACACCAGTGCTAATCGGGTCTATACGCGCTCAGTACATCCCTTAGGCAGCGTCCACCCTTAACGACGTGCCCAGTAGATGTCCGATTGCTTGATCCCTAGCAGTTGATCGAAATCTGTACCACCAGCCGATTGATATACAGGGGAACGCTGTATACCTCCCGTTTACCCGAAGCCGAGGCCAAAGCAATGTGTTGAGGTTTCTCCCGTGTCAGTGGAAATTCCGTAATGATGATTTCCTTTACGGGAACACCCCTCACTTACCAGGATCCCCATTTCCGGGGACACGGGTCTCCACGCACGGCAAACACGTGGGCAGTTTAACCGCCAATAGAAGCTGACGGCACAGAGCGACCGCAGCTTCTAAAGGGGGGCCCTCACCTCTAAGGAGGAAACTACACTGAGGGAGAAAGCGAAGGAGAAAGCAAAGTAGAGAGGAGGGTAAACAAAAGAGGAGTGAAGGATCGCTGGGGCCCCGGGATTGCGACACCCGTGAAAACCTAAAGAAGGTCTTCCCCCTGAGGGGATGGTCAAAGGAGGAAGTGAAAGCAGTTATCCACTATGAATGGGCACTTGGAGTATCAGGAGCAGAAATTCGTAACCGCCTCGTGGAAGTCTATGGCCCAGGTGTGATGTTGAAGCAAATGGTGCCGCAAATTCAGTGATGAATGTCAGCAAGTGCAGGACATACCGAGACCTGGACGGACGTACATGGCCACTACAGATGCAAATGTCAGGAAAGTGAATGACATGATTAAAGTTAACCAGTGTATCACCATTGATAGAGTAGCAGAAGAACTTGGAATCGGACTTGAGGGAGCTCACAAGATCATCCACAGCAATCTTCAATACAGGCAAGTGTCAGCACAATGGGTGCCCCGACAACTGACCCCAACATTCATGGAACAACACATGGCAGTCAGCCTGGAACATCTTGTGCATTACCATGAAGAGGGCAATGACTTTCTGGTTAGGATTGTGACAGGAGATGCAACATGAATCCACCATTTCACACCCGAAACGAAGGCCGCATTAATGGAGTGGAAACATATGTTATCGCCTGTCCTAAAGAAGTTCAAAACAACTTCCTCTGTAGGTAAAGTGCACCTCACAGTTTTCTAAGATGCCATGGAGTTTTGTTGAGTTGGACTATTTGGAGGTTAAAACCATCAATGCTACACGGTACTGTGACATCCTTTTGAAATAGAAAGAGGCAATACAGAAAAAGTGGCCTGGCCTTCTCAGATCTGGCGCTCTGATGTTGCATGACAATGCGAGACCACATTCGGTGACAGCAATGCAAAACTGTATTGCAATTCTTGGTTGGGAGCAGCTACATCATCCCCCATACAGTCCTGATCTCGCACGAAGTGACTTCCATCTGTTTCTGGCTTTGAAGAAGAATCTCGGCAGAATGCACTTTGGAAGCAATGCTGAAACCATTTAATGCTTCTTTCATGTGCAAAGACCTGAATTTTACCTGGAGGGCTTATTGAAGCATATCAAGCGGTATGACAAATGTCCTACTGGGTACTGGAAGGAACACCAAGTTATTAGAAACAGGTTGTACTAAATATTTAAGTAGTGGTTACCCAAAGTCGAGATATTGGAACATGGTGGTGTTTGAGCTCTGGTGAGTAGGTGGTCAGGACATTAATTGGAATTCATCGTTACGCTCATCGAACCACTCCAACACAATTCCAGCCTTGTAACATGGCACAAGGTTTCATTTCCTATTGGGAAGACGTATGCCAAATAAGGGTGCAACTGATCTGCGATAATATTCAGATAGTCCACCACATTCCTGGTCTGTTCTACCACAACTATGGGTCCCAGTTCTGCCCAAGGGAACATCCTTCAAAGCATAATACCACCAGCCTGCAATCTGTGTATAGCCTGCTGTACAAGAGGGGAGCAGCTGTTCTCCTGGAAGACAGCGTGCCCTGACACAATTATTAACATGATGAAGAAAAAATCAAGAGTCTTTGGGCCATTACAATCTGCCCTCTATCAAATTTGCTTCAATAAACAGCCTTTCCCATTACTCACAAAGATTAGTGCAAAAATGATTTTTTACCTTCGCCAGCAGATAAATACCATTCCCACTTAATTACGTGCTCTCCATGTGATCCAGACGAGTTCATTGAAAAATTGGGGGTGGTCATAATGTTTTGGCTTGTCAGTGTATGTCCGTCCACCTCAAGTATTATATTGAAATCAAATGTATTTATTATGAATGAAAATGCTAGAGTTGTGTGCTAGAGAGGGCATGCACATTAAAGGGTTAATACCACTGCTAATGTAAAACAGGAATTGGGGGCAATTTTTAAGTGCAGCAGCACTTAAAAATTGCCCCCAAATCCTGTTTTACATTTTGGGGACAATTTAAAAAACGTCCTGAAATCGCAGATTGTCGGAAAATGGGGATGTTTGGTCACCTTACACAAATCACAAAGTAACACGGAAATTGGGGACGTATGGTCACCTCAATATAAGGTGACCAAACGTCCCCATTTTCCGGCGACAGTCCCTAATTTCAGGACGTTTTTCAAATTGCCTCCAAAATGTGAAACAGGAATTGGGGACAATTTTTAATTATTGCGTTGTTTTTTAATTAAATTACTGATAATTCTTTCATTAATTATACATGCCCCCAGTTTTGTTTCAAAATCGGGAAGATGTCTCCGATTCTACATTCAAAAATCTGGTCACTTTACCTCAAGGGCGGCTCCAGCGAGGGGGCCATAGCCCCCTCCGAACTTTTTGTTTTTGAACATTAGATTCGTATACTTCACATTCCTCGCGTTCAAATGGCATTTTAAACAATTTATAGACTATCTAAAGAGTTCAATGGCCCCCTCCGAAAATTCAGCCTGGAGCCACCCTCTTGCTTTACCTTAACCCATTTTTGCGACTTTCTTCGATTTTGCTAATACCAGCAATAATAGATAAAATTCTGATGTCAACTTCTTGAACAAGGAATTATTTCTTTTAAAATCATTATGTAAAAAATTGAAATGTCGACATCCTATTTGGTCATGTTAAAATATTTTGGATAAATTTTCGAACCAGGAATTGGACTCAAATATGTGTAGTGTCTCCAATTATGAAACAAAAATTGGGGACATATGGGGGGGGAAAACATGATTTTTTTTTTTAATTTGAAGAAATATCTTTTAACTAAAACTTTTTCTCCAATTGTGTTACATTTTGAGGACAAATTTTAAAAAAAGTTTGAAATTGTGGACATTTGGTTACCATTGACCGTTAAAAAATTTTTTGGACAAATCTGTTTGGTGTGCCTAATTCTGAAACAAACATTGAGGACGTGCCCATGTTTGAAAATTATAAATTCCACGAACTTTTCAAATAAACTTCTTATTCAGTTGAAGCATTATTAACCTATGAACGAATGTTATGTTTGACCAAAAAAAGTTGGTTGCTAAGGTGTGACGTAGGTGAAAGAGCTCTTGCAATATTGTTTTTTAATTATTAATTTTGAAAGTTGTTGCTACTTACAGACACTGGTAAAAAGTGAAATTTCTTACCAATTGAATAATTTGACTATTATTAATAATGGCTGAACAGCACTTTGTCAAAATTTCAAAGTCCATTCATTGAAATTCTCTATAGGAATTTTAGTGCGATTTTAACTTTCATATTTCTTGGATAACTTTTAAAAATTAACTGATTCCTCTTCTTGCTTTTTACGTTAAGTAGGTGTCAAAAGAATAGCTCATTTGAATGAAGTTTCCGTTATTCTTATAATGCAGCTGACGCTCAAATAGATTTTCTTTTCTTTTTTTTTATTATTTAAATATTACAAACTATTTTATATAATAATCACTTACATTTTTTTGTAAATATTTCTTTTCAAATTTAAATTTTGTGGAAGGGGACACATCTAAATTACGCAAATATTTATAGGAATTTAAGGAGGCCGCCCCCCCCCCCTAAATTTCGATTCTCGATCATAATAATCAAGGTTTTTTGTGAATTTCTGTCCTTTTACCATTTTTGACCCCCCCCCCCAATTTTTTTTCTCGCTACGTTCCTAAAGGGGGGAATTGCCCCCCTTTGAGCTAAAATAGCTTGTGTAGCTAAAAATGTTGTTGTATTGTGAAATTTTCACATAATTTAGTGTAATAATAAAGAGGTAAAACACTGGGAGACCTGCATGGCCCGATGACTGCAGAGTTACAGTTTCGGATAAGATAGTGCTTGTCGGTTTCCCATCTGCGAAACTGCTCGTCTAGATCACTTCTATCCATGAATAAAAATTTATCTATTGCAGATAAACAAAAGTGCACTTGCCGATGACTGAATTCGATGAGTTAACGATGAGTCGATGAACGGCCGAGCAGAAAATAAGCAGTCATTGCTACTAGGGAGAGGACGTCACAGAGGTTCGGCCGAACCTCTGTGACGTCTGAATGCAGTCCAAAGGCCTTATCTTTAGTGTGGTGTTGGTCCGAGGGATGTAATTGTGGTGTTATTGCCAATTATCTGAGCGAGGGATCTAGGCCGAGGGGAGGGGGGGGGGGATTGCCCTGTGTGGGAACACATCAGGAACAGACGTGTTGTCTTGACGATCAGGATGACGTACAGATGTGCAACCATTGAGTAACTGACCACCCAGATGAACCAAAGGGCTACCATAAGTCTCCGGAACGACGGTTCAGCGAACGTTTGCTGAGGAGGGAGCATTATGGTCTGGGGAATGTTTTCATCGCATTCTCTGGGCGCACTCATCATTGTAGTGCTAGCCTCCCGCGCGTTTGTTTCCCCCTCTCCGGCGTTCGCCGAAGTTCGTCGGCAACTTCACTCGCCGCGTGACGTCACGTTTTCTCCCGCGGTTCTTCTTTCGGTTTTTCTCATGAGCCGTGATCGCTGCAGCATATCTCCATAGTAACGGAGACATTTTGTTTCTGATTGGCCGGTCAGAACCTTGTTTTATGCAAATTAACTGTTGCACATGTGAATTGTACGTATATAATGTGGTTCCTTTTGCCTGCGAGTTATTGCATTTCTATGGCATGCTATTATTTGATTCTAGCTTCTGTATATTCTGTGTATGCTAGTTCTGTAAGACGCTCAGCGAGCGTGAATGTATTTGAA
>JAWZYV010018099.1:0-30787 GCA_038373885.1 Cheiracanthium punctorium
TCATTGGGATTTATCTTATTTTAAACATTAAACTTATCTTATTTTAAACATTTTTTCGACTATCTATTGCCCACTTATCTCTAACAGATTAAGAATTAAAACGTGTTACCATCTTTTGGAGACTTCCTGGATATTGCCTTTTCATATGTATACCTACCATGGTTTTCAGAATGACCGTATGTAAAATTAAATAAATAGATAATAGAAAAAAAGACTGCGTAAGATCGTACAACTACAAGATGTTCAGGGGCTATACTTGAATTTGAATGCAAAAATTTATTGCTAAGAGAGACAGAAAGAAGGGGGGAGGGGGAGAGATAAAATCTTTTCTTTCTTAATTTTGGTACGAGCTATGCATCGGCGTCCTAGGGCTTAATTTTTTTTTTTTTTTTTTCAGAAATGTAATCATCAAATGAAAGTTCTCGCATGAGTCCTATCCATGGCATCTCAAATGTTGTGAAACAGAGAGAACGGCGGGAACCAAATTTTCAGAAAATATTCTCAAATAGTGAAAACAGTAAACATAAAATCAATTGGAAAAATAAATAAATAAAATCTGAAACACTTAATATTTTAAATACGCACTAAAATGCTATTATAAGGAGTATCATAATCCATGCGTCGTCCCTATTTTTCTTCCTTATTAAGTTGGAAAGTGTATCTTTATTCATGAGTGTGCCGTAATTTTCTTTCTTGTTCCATAGAACACATCTTTGGTATAGAAATCTGTCTTAAAATCGTGTACTAAGTCTGTTTTACAATCTTCGCCAATTATTGCATATGTTTTTTTAATTTGGCGCAAAACTACGTAATTTCCATGCCATTTCATGCTTTTCAAATGCACGCGATTCTGCATTTACAATCTTCCCCAGGCATATTCTAACTATGCTTCTCCTTTGTAATAATTTGCCAGTTTCTAGCCAAATTTGGAAGATATCGCCAAGCTTAGTTCGGATTTGAAGACTTTTTTTATTTTATTTTATTTTATTTTTATTTATTTATTTATTTTATTTTTTTTGTACCAAACTTGCCGATCAGTTATCAAAAATTGCTAGCCTTTCGCGGCTTTCAACATTTTATCCACCCCCCTCACCTCCGCGTTATCTGGCAAGCACATTTGAAAAGTGCTTCCCCGCGACGAATCATGCTTAAACAAGTTATGCCGACGCTAAAAAACTTGCTTGATTTTAATAGCACGGTAGTTCTAAAAAGAGTAAGGAGATGGATCAAACGACGGTCAATACAGCATGACAGAGTGGCTAATGGAAAAGTAAGAATGGTAGGTGGAATCATCAGAAGGAAAGTGCTGAACAAACAAGAGCAGAAAGATACTGGGAGATATTGACGGCTGTCACGGGGTGGAATCTAATGCTAGGAGGGATCAATGAAGTATCGGTACGAAGATTTTCTAGACTGTAGGAAAAAGAAACGTGATATTCAGTCGTCCTCGCTTTATCGCATTTTAAATGTATATTCTATTCAGGTATATTTCGTGGCAGTCCTAAATATATTTTTTGATCACGTAAAAGAAACCGTTTTTCAGAGGAAAGAAAAAAAAAACAAATAATTAATTAAAAAAGTATATAAGGTAGATCTAATTGTCACCGACGCCCACGATGCATTTTTCACAAGTTAAAACTTTTCAAAGAATTCCTCAAAACGTTGCTATTGTCTGTAGTTTTTATTATTATTTCTAACGGCAAATTATATAAACAGTTAAAGCAAACAAGTACAAGAACAACAAAACAAAAGATTGCTTAAATTTTGTGTTGTGCCAAGCCTTCACGAGGGGCGTCTGCCTACGGAGCGTGGTACCTTGGACGGAGGACCTTTTAAGGGGTTCTAACGCGTACTCACGGTACATCCGGAGAAAATCGCCCTTCAGATCGACAGCCACACGGTAGGTCCGAACGTGGAACCTTCACACTTCAGCCATTTACTATGTTCAGTGTCTTATCCATTCGGCCATGGTGAGGCTCAAAGGTACTGGACAATTGAATAGCGCTACTGAAGTCGTGTCTTTAGAGGAGCAGTAAAGCTTGCTCTTCTTTACTGTGAAGTACACAAGGGCGGATTAAAGAAATTAATGTAAAAGATCCCATTTTACTTCCACAAAATGGATATATTGCAAATCTTTTAACTAACCCCCCACCCCTCTCGGACAAAATTGCATTAATCCAGTAGCATCTGTCCATCTTTTCCGGTTCCCGATATTTCCATTGGTTAGTTTGTTTGCGGGATTACGGCCGATTAGCTATGCGTGGCCTCCTTGCCGATGGGTGAGGTGCCCTCCGTGGGGGTCTTTCTAAGGGGGTCCGAACCCGTACTTACGCTAAGTTTCGGAGAAAACTACGGAAAACTCCGAACGGTTAGGCCGACGGGCGCGCGATGGGGCCTGAACTCGGGATCTTCACACTTCGCCCGTCTACAATTTCCAGTGACACAACCACTGTGCCATGGTGAGGCTACCATTGGTTAGTGATTATTTGTAACAACTGTGTGCGAGGGTAATTCCTTTTTATGTTGCCTGCCGTCCACCACAATGAACGAGATTTTAGGGTTAGCAAACTAGGCATTTCTTTAAATCCACGATTTTTAGGAGATCATTTGGAAAAGATCTTATAATCTATTTAACTTTCAACAGGTACATGTTTCACAGAATGATCTTTCATTCATAAGCAATACCATACTGGAGCTTGAGTTTTTAAGATAAACGAGTACCATCCGGAAAATAAGTTTCTCACGACCAATGAAAAAGAGCTAAGCATTATTATCTGAAAATATTTATTGCAAAAGACGCAACAATATTTCAGTTACTTCTCAACATAAGAAATGCCGCAGTCGTAATATTTGTCATATCGTGAGATAAGTTTTTGTAGTTACAGTCCAGTGTCATAGAAGTCTACCGACTGAGAACAGAGCCAGTGTCACCGCTGTTGGCAGTCTTCGTTTGTGGGAAGTGACGGCCGGACAGGAATTTTTTCAGGGGCAAGTCGCTGGGTGCGAGATCAGTACTATGGGTAGATGATCAAACGCCTCCCAGAAATTTCGCTGAGAGGAAAGAGCTCCCAGATCCTTCTCTCCACCCCCCAGACATTTCACTGGGAGGTGGTTGATCATCATAAAATAATAGAACAAGGAAGACAAATAGGGCCGATACATCGATAATGATGCATTTTCCTAGAAACTGAAGCAAGGAAGACAAATAATGGCGATACATGGCTTATGATGCACTTTCAAACATAATGAAGGAAAAAAGGCAAATACGGCCCCCTCATGGATTTTGATGCGCTTCTCAACATAATGGAACAAGACAAATAACTCTTACACATGGATTATGATACACTTTTCATACACACAGCAGAAAATGATCGTAAACTGGTGGTTATCAGAGGAGTTGGCAAACCACCAGTTTACGACCATTTTCACTTTTCTGTTATCCTTGTAGTGCTTGCGGTAAAGATGATGCACAGAATTCTCATACTATTTAAAAAATTATGTCGTTTGTACGAATAATTGTGACTGAAGTTTTAATGAATTATGTTCTTCTTTTTAGGTAAATTCAAGATTTTTTTTAAAAATGATTTTCCAAGAAAATGAAGAACCTTGTCTCCAGAACAGCAATACAACCTTTCACTTTTCTGTTTCTTTCTGTGCAATATATATTTTTAATGGATATACCATAAATGGCCTTACCTGACCAATATTAATATTAATGAAATATTTTGATATACAAGTGTAAACTAGAAATTGATGTCTAATAAAAATCCATATTCTCAGTGAGGTCTTTCATTTTCAAGCACTTTACAGAAACAGCATGAGCAAAATATTGCAAAAGAAATCTATTTCATGTTGATGCGTTTATACAGAGTGTCTACAAATTAGTTGGGCAATTTTGTAAGTTAGTTGAAAACTTCCGAAATATTAGATGAAATTAACCCGTTGAAAATCAGACAAGTAGTAATATATCTTAAGTTTATTTTCTGTTACTGTTTAAAACTTTTACGGGAATTACCTACCTGGACATGCTAGATTTTATGGGGGTGTTATTCAAAGGCCACCATGATCACCCAATTTTTCCCTGCAGGATTTTGGTGTATAGGGTTTCGTAAAGAATCAAGTGCGCACTACGCCACTTCCTGAACAAAAATCAAGAATCTGCTCTGATAATTATTTAATCGAAGGAAACATGCTAACAAATCTGTGACAAAATCTGATTTGCCAACATGGTGTGAATTGACGGGGGTAGAATGCCGAGGATCGTCCCCGTCTGAAGAATGTAATATCCTTGGCTAGAGAAATATTAATTGATCCCTACCAGGAATAATATTTATCCCTTGCTGGAGAAATGTTAAATTAATCTCTGTCCCTACCGGTAGTTCAACATTACCTAACAATTTTAAGTATTTTTCCTGCAGGAAATTCTTAAGCAAAAACCAAAGAAGAAAGGAAATTCTTCTTTCGTTTACTAAAAAAGAGAGCAAGTTACAAAAATCCCTTTGAAATAGATATGCATATGCGTGATGCCCCTTCTCATTCAGTAACTGGGGTCAGGTTACAAAAGAAAACTGCGAAATGAAGGAACAAGCACTGCTCTGACGCGAGCCAAATGTGAGGGCAGATCAGACGTAGAATCGACATAGGCAAGAATATATGTGCATAGAAACAAAAATCAGAGGTCGATTTTTGTTTGAATTTAAGTCACTCCCAGGACATGTTTCCGACTGCAGTTACCTAATATATTATGTGGCTGGAGCACCTTTTCTTTCTTTTCAAATGTCCCCTCCTGGAGAAATTTTTTTTTCATATCCCCCCCCCCCCCAGGGAGAAAATGATCAATTCGCACCCAGTTTACCGATAGGTCATTTGCAGATTAATGAAAAAAAGTCGCATCGAACATTTGTGATAA
Source organism: Cheiracanthium punctorium (assembly GCA_038373885.1). Taxonomy (NCBI): domain Eukaryota; kingdom Metazoa; phylum Arthropoda; class Arachnida; order Araneae; family Cheiracanthiidae; genus Cheiracanthium; species Cheiracanthium punctorium. Next base: position 4,910 of record JAWZYV010018099.1, read on the forward strand.
TGGTAAACTTGGACAATTTCTCTTTAAAGCAATTTTATTTCTGTAAATTACATTTGATATATCATTCTTTTTGCCCAGCTAATTTGTAGACACCTTGTATATATATATACGGATAGATAGATAAAGAATATAGACTACACTCAAATACCACATTCAGTTTAAAGGAAAATATAAAAGATCAAGAACTAGAAGGAACACAAAAGAACCAATAACTGCACATACGAAAACCATAAAACCAGAGAAGACTGCATCTCATTTATATAAATGCTTTGTTGGCCTTTGAGTGTGTATTGTGTTGTGGGATAAAGGCCAATTATCTGCACGAGAGATCTAGGCCCATGGGAGGGGTATCCTCCATGGAGTCCTAACCCGCATTTACGCTAAGTTTTGGAGAAAACTCCGAACAGTTAGGTCGACAGACCCGAACCCGGGAACTTCACACTTCGCCCGTCTACCATTTCCAGCGACATAACCACTGTGCTATGGTGAGGCCTTGCTGGCCTTTGAACCTACAGAGACGCTTAAAGTACTTTTATTGATCAAACCACTGCCTTCAGCTATGAGAGAAAAACAACTTTTGAAGCTAAAAAGAAATAAAAATTTTAAAAATCCAGCAAATCTGAGAAGCCTTATATATGTTTGTGTGCATAATTTATTTAGTTTTCTTCTTTTTTTTGAGAGGCTACATGTTATTTTTGATAATCTAATTCAAACCAGTCTCTCTCTCTTTTTCTCGAGTGCTATTTATACTAAATAAAAAATTTCATAGCTTTGCTATGAAAACTGAATTCGTGTGCAAGTTAACATGCAAGAATAATTTAAAATCCTTATACATGTGACAAGGTTGTAAAATATATGGCCTCTTATGCATTGATATTATGTACATTACCAGCAGTGGCAGATCCAGAAAAGTTTATCCCAGACAGCACATAAGCTTAAATCAAGTTTGACATTTCTTTGAATTTGACGTATTAATGCAAGCTTGACAGTTCAACTCATTCTAAGCTGGCAGCAAGCTTGCAGGAGTCAAGTTGAATTGTCAAGTTTAAATACAGCTTGATTTAAGCTTGAAAATTGATACTCGAGTGATTTTTCCTTTTTAAAGGAGCGTTGATGGTGCCATCTGTGAAAGAGAATGGACATTAATTGTCTAGCGTCCTAATATTTGCTGAAAGTTCGTAAAAGATGTGTTTTATTTTATATTACCAGTGCCATATTACCGGCAGGGCAAACGGGGCAACTGCCCAGGGCCTACAGATTTTAGGGCCCAAAAATCTTACATCTTACACTTTTGTAATTTTAAAATAAAATTACAAAGGATAAAAAAAAAAAATTCAGAAGTTAAATAATTTTTTTAATTATAAAGTATGAACAATGAAAATAATTCAAATTTACATTTGTATAAATTAATTTTAACTTATTTTTAATTCTTCGAAATGCTCTATATCGATATAGCATACCAATATGTAGGAAAATAACCACATTTGTAAAGAGAATTTTTAGCGTTAAAAAATAGCAAAATTTTTAAATTATTTGTTATTTTAAGAAATATTTACAAAAATGACTAAAGTGTTTGTATTCCATACATGTTAGCAACTGTGATATAGCATTTCGAAGTAACGTTTAACTATCTGTTTCTTTCATTTCAGATTACTTAACACAAAATTTGTGTTAAGTAAACCCATTCTATATTTCCAAATATGGAAATTCTTCAAAATAAAATACAATTATACTACGAAATTGATTTCAAAATCAGTCGTTTGTCTCGATTTTGGCCAGCAGTATTGCTTCATGAGTGTTGTGGTACTGAAAGTTTTAAAACGTGTTTTTTTATTTTAATTTTGATTTTAATTTAATTTATTTTGATGCATTATTTTAATTCTGATGCATCCCATGGAAAAATAAAAGAAACAAATAACGCATCGCCCACTTATCAATTTGGCGAGAAAACAGTGTGGTAAGTCACTTCAAACTTTAGTCATAGCTGCACAAGGCTACGGTGGCGGAATGGATAGCGTGCTCGACTGTGAAGCCAAAGGGCCCGGGTTCTATCCAGCGACGAACACTCGATGGAAACAGATTAAATTAAATTGAAATTTCAGCTTAGAGGGGGGAAATGCGCGGAAAAATAAATTATGTGGGGCGCGTTAGCCAGCGGGCGCCAAGTGTATTTAAAAAAAAAATTTTTTTAAGCTTGAAATGCCAAGCTTGATTCAATCTTGAAATGTCAAGCTTAATGCAAGCTGGGCAAGAGTAAACTAGAACACTTGATTCAAGCTTGCATCAAGCTTACACGATTGGAATTTTCAAGCTTAATTCAAGCTTATTGACTTGATAAATCAAGTTTGCTGCAAGTTTGATGTGCTGTCTGGGATAAAAGAGAGGGGCAATAAGTATGACCAACAGAGTTCATACTCGTTTTTCAAAATTAAATTCTCAGAGTTTTCCAGGTTTTCAAGAATTTCTAGGTTATTGCAAAAATTTAACATACGATAAGTACTGAGTAAGTACTTTTTATTCATATGCCCCACTCCAAGGTTAATTAAATTATGATAACATTTATGGTAATCAGAATCATGCTCTCCCCTCAACTATAGCATAAAAAATGGATTCCATTTATGTCAAATACGGTTTCATATTCAATTTGACCTATAAAAAATCAGGAATTATGTTAGAGCTTTACAGGAATAAAAAAGAATTTTTGGGCCACTTCACCGATTGATTGTTCCAAGATAAGTTTTAATACTATCGTCAGTACGCAAGGTTATTTATGAAAATTTCCATATTGTTTGCTTAGAACTAGCTAAAACCCAGCAATCATATGCATAACAATGAAATATTCAACATTATAGGGACACACATTCTACACTGTATTCTAGCAAACATCAGCAGTGTTCATATACACATAAAAATATTATGCGATCCAACGTTGTGCACAGTACACAAAGAATCTTATCTTATCTTATCTTATCTTATCTTATATATAATAAAATCCGAGAGTAAACATTGTATGTAGCTAGGTTTGTAGGTAGGTTTGTGACCTCCGATCTTCTTGCGCGCGTCTCTCGATCGCATTGCGCCGAGACGGTTGGTCGCAGACCTACCGAATTTTGCATACGGCTTCACTAGGACAGATACTAACACGCCTCGGAGCGATTTTTTCGAAATTTGAATTAGAAAATGTTTTATTTTATGTTTTGTCCGATTTTTAGCGATTTTTCTTGCATAATACGCAATAACGCCGGTCATTGCACTCGCAATAAAACGATATTTGCATCATCGGATAGAGGAGAAAATTTTCTTTCGAAAACAGTTTGTTTTGACTATGTAACATATTTTGCCGATTTTGGGGAATTTTTAAAAAGAATTTCTCTTTTGACGACGTTTGCGTAAAAGTAATTTTAAAACTGTTGCATCTTTCATTCTATCTGTCATAACTTTTTTATATTTCGGCGAAAGACGGAGCATATATTTCGCCCACTTTTAAAAGAAGAGCGGAGGAAAAATATAAATTAGGAGATTTTTTACGAATTTTTATGTAAAGAAGGATTTTGAATTTAATAAAAGCTGTTCGGTATTTTTAAAAGATTTCGGTATGATATCTTCCGCTATGGTTGTCTGGGAAACAGTAACAGTGAATAAAATTGCCATTTGAAAAACATAAATAAAATGACTTTAAAATAACTGAGTTTCCACATGTTAGATCAAAATGACTTAGATTTCACGAGATTAAAACCCCTTTCGAAACTCAATCAAAATTACGGGCTCACAAACAAAACATGCGCCACGCACGAAATTATTCCCTATTTTATAATACGTTGCCAGAAAAAGAATTGAATGCTGTTTTTTCAACGATGAATTATCCAGCATTATTTTCGATATAATTTTTAAACGGGACACGTTTTCGAATCGCAGGAAATATTTTACATGCTAAATACGCCAATCTGACAAGAGTTATGCATAAGAATGTATGGAGAGCTATTTTAATGGCAGCCAGAAAGTGAAATGATTATCCCGTGGTGAACGCAGTCTTTTCACGGTCATCGGGATGGATTTCTACTTGCCAGTAGCCACTCTTGAGATCCAGAGTGGAGAACCATTCGTTTCCCGATAAAGTGTCCAATGTGTCGTCTATCCTGGGAAGAGGGTAGCTGTCTTTCTTGGTAATGTCATTCAGACGTCTATAGTCAACGCAGAACCGGGTGGAACCATCTTTCTTTCGGACCAAAACAATCGGCGAGGCCCACGGACTGGTCGATGGCTCGATGACGTCATCACGCTGCATCTCCTCTAAAAGTCTGCTAACCTCTTCTTGCTTAGCAAACGGCAGCCGCCTAGGATGTTGCTTGATGGGAGAATGGCTGCTTGTGTCTATTCTATGTTTCGTTAACCTCGTACGGCCAAAGTCACCGGAAGTACGAGAGAAGAGGTCTTCAAATTCAGCTATTACTTTCTCTGCAGCGCTTCTCTGTTCTGCCGTTAACTCCACGTCTTGTAATAATTCCTTCGTCAGGCACTCGGAAGATTTAGCTGTCGTTTGGTTGATGTTCTTATTAATGCAGGTAACAGGAGTGCATGTCGCCAACACTTCATTTTTCTTTATAACCTTCGACTTGTCCGTCACATTTACTACTCTAACTGGAATTTCTGTTCTCGACAAGTCCACAAGTGTTGCTCCCACAAGCACTCCTCTGACGGAATCACTACTGCTTGGGTGTTCGATTAATCCAAAACGGAATTTATTGCTTTCTTTTACTGTTCCAGAAATTATGGAATCAGTTCTGGGAGGTAGAGTGATATCAGTCTGGGCTATTATTTGCTGAACAGGCAAAACAGTTTCATTTCTAATATCGAACGCAGCTATTTCTTCTGAATCTGAACGAAGCTCATTATTCTTAAAGTCCAAATTAAATTTGTGTGATTTTAAAAAGTCCAGTCCGAGAATAAAAGAGTCTGCAATATTGGCGACATATACCACATGGTCGTATCTGGCATTCCCAAACGTGATTTCTACTTGCGCTTTTCCGCCCACTTCGATCTTGTCACCTGTCACAGTCTGGAGGGTCAGCGAGGGCGGAGTCCAGATAATCTTCAAATTTAATTTCTTGGCCAGATCCGTCCTTATGATGGTTACGTTCGCTCCAGTATCAATCACCATGTGGCATGGGGAACCATTAACATATCCCAGTACGAAGAGTCCATTACTGCCGCCATTCACTGATGAAATCTGTAAGACTTTCAAACGAGGCTTTTGAATATCCCTCAGCCTCTGTTCCTGAAAGTCGTCTCTTTTCTGTCCTCCTTCATGGGCTTCTCTGGTGCATTGATAACTGCGATCTTTACGACGAGAGTTCTTTTGTGCGTCACAGTATTTTCGTAAATGCCCCTCGCTGTTGCACCTCCAACATTTTACTTTCTTTGGGCCATCTCTCGTTCTATCGGATCTTAATTTTCGTTCTATGAAATCTTCAATTCTCTTCAATCTGTTCTCGACGCTCTCTGTGTCTTTATCAGCTTCCTCTTGGACCGTGACCGCTCTGACAGCACGCCGATCTTTTCTCACGGCCCGCTGAGCTGCTTCTAGCTTCATCGCGAAGACGAGAGCAGATTTCAAATCCTGATAATCCTCCAACATGAGTGCCTTTTGGGTTTCTGGATCACGGATGGCTTCAATAAAATGACGCACCGCCATTTCCTCTCGGACATTATCAAGGTGGTCCATGTAGGCTAGATGACACAGCCTATCTATGTCCGAAGCCAGCTCTTGAAGGGTCTCGCCAGATCTCTGCATCCTTGACTTAAGTTGGATTCTACTATATTCTTTCTGGCACTTCTCTCCGAATTTCATCTCCAAGGCACTGGCAAGGGCGTCAAAATCTCCTATCTTCGTCGCTCCGATAGTTTGCAATACATTAATTGCATCTCCGCTAAGGGAAGCGGCCAGTTGATTAGCTTTCTCGGACTCGCTCCAACCATTGGCTCTGGCGACGATTGAAAATTGGGTCTTGTAAGCCTCCCAGGGAGTCTTTCCGTCATAAGGCGTTAGTTTCACTGCTGGGTGGCGTGACGACAGTCTGATGTTTTCCGGTAACTTTCCCAGCTTGACGAGAGAGTCCAATTTTTCTTCCATTTTAGCTTCACATTCTTCCCGTATTTTCGAAACTATATTTTCTTTCCAATCCAATTTGTCCCCGATTTTATTATTAAATTCTTCACGTAATTCTATCAAGTTTCTTGCTTGGCTTTCTTCTAGTATCGACATTCTCTTCTCCATATTTTCTTGATTTGTCTGTATTTTTTCCTCCAGTCCGGATTTCATTTCTTCCAGTCCGGCTTCTATTTTCCGCTCCAGTCCGGTTTTCACTTCATTGTGCGCTGTCTTTAACTCGTCCAATCCGGATTTCATTTCGCCTTGTACAGCTTTTATCTCATCTTGTCCGGCTTTCATCTCATCTTGTCCGGCTTTCATCTCTTTTTTTATCTCATCTTGTCCGGATTTCATTTCGTCTTGTCCGGATTTCATTTCCTGCATCATATTCATGAGCTTTTGAAGTTGTTCTTCCATTTTTTGTCTAGTCAAAACCATAAACTGGAAAATTAAAGTCTTTCTTTAGAACCCCGATTCTGACACCAAATGTTGCGGAATTACTCTGCTACTCCTGGGATTCGTCGTTCTAAAGTCGAGTTCGTGTAAAAAGTTCAAGTAAAAAGTCACTTGTCAGGATGGAACACAAACTTTATTGCTTCTAGAACTTCGTAGAACAATCAGCTGTACACAATTCACAAGCACAATCTAGCAGTAACGTGCTTTTAACAATCCGCTTGGATCAGAAGCTCTCACAAATGCTGTATTTCTCACACAAAATAAGTCCCTTTTACAGGCTAAAATTCCATGGAAATATTCAAGGGATATAGTACACTATCCCTTAAGACACAGCAATGAAGAATTTACACACAGCACTTTAAAAACAGCTTCACAAAGCAAGCTAAAACACAGCTTCTATAGCACTATCAGTTCACACAAAACAAGCGTACTCAGAGCTCTTCGCACATTGAATGTTCAACTCGCAACTCACTCTTCGGGGCGATGCGCGCTTCTATAAATAGCCGACGCAGGAGGTACAAGAGGTTTCCAGAAAAGTCAATTTCTCGAGGGTTCTACATAAAGCGTGAATTTTGATTACGTCATAGAAGAGAAATGTTAGGTTATTATGCGTTTTAGTGCAGGAAAAACAACTTCCAGGCCCCATTGGGAAAATCGCGCCAAATGACCAAAAAGTCGCCAAGCTTGGCGACTTTTGGCGAAATATCGCCAAATTTGGGGCCAAAAATAAGTCCTCAAAAGTGAAGAGATCTAAGCTCTAGGACTAATATTTCTCGAGATTTCTAGAAGCCCATAGAAAAACATATGGGAAAGCGAAACCTCCGTATCTCCGGTTCTAATTGGCCGATTTTGATGCAACAAAAAGCAAAATTTATCTATTTGAAGCGTAGAATACGAATTTTAAACCATTTTAAGCCCCAGAGCAGCGGGTTGCCCCTAAAATTTGTAACATTGCCCCCTTCCCAAGAACTGCACGTCCCGGGCAGTACAATCCCTAGTTAGGAGGTCACACAAATACCTACACTGTGTAACACTTGACAAGATCTTAACAACATAATTCAAGCAAGTAATCAATAGCACAATAAGCAAATACACATTAATAAATAAATATTCATCATAATAAATAATTACACTGTAATAAGTAATCAATGTAATAACAAATGCACATTAATAAAATCCAATATATTACAAATATGTACACTAAACATGGCGTAAGTGGTGAGAGAAAGAGAGTTGAAGAAAGAGGAAGAGAAGAGAAAGACAGGAAAGGAATGAGAGGTGAAAGAAAAGAGGAATTACGCCATAGTGACCATAGTCTGAACTAATTACAACCGCGGTAGATGGCTAGCCGATCGTAATGTACAACTCTTGGCTTCGAGTTTGGTGACTTACGAATCCGTACGATGACGTCATTCAGCCGGTTTAGGACTGTGTAAGGACCGTCCCACGGCGATTGCAGCTTGGGAGACAGGCCTTTCCGTCGAGTAGGATTCCATAGCCAAACTTTGTCACCTGCGTTGAACTCGTGTCCCGTAGCCTTCGTGTCGTAACGAGTCTTCATCTTTTCCGTGTTCAGGTTGATCCGCTCCCGAGCAAAATGATGTACATCTTCAAACCGTGCCCGAAGGTTTTCCACGTACTCCTCTGGCGATGAAGGCGCATCTGGAGGGCGGCCGAACACTAGATCGGCGGGAAGACGAAGATCTCTGCCGAACAGCATCTGGGAAGGTGTGAAGCCGGTAGTCTCATGGACGGCACTCCTATAGGCCAGCAGGAACAGGGGGAGTTTCTTATCCCAGTCCTCTTGATTCCTAGATACCAGGAGCGAGAGGTTGTTCAAAATTGTACGATTGAACCTCTCCACCATGCCGTCGGATTGTGGGTGTAAAGGCGTAGTCTGGGTTTTGTCCATTCCGAGAAGTTGGCATAGTCCTTTAAAGACTGCAGAGGTAAAGTTCGTTCCTTGGTCGGAATGAAGTTGCAGAGGGGTTCCATATCTGGAAATCCATTCTTGCACCAGTACCTCTGCTACGGTCGTAGCTTCTTGATCGGGAATAGGAAACGCTTCGGGCCATTTAGAGAAGTAGTCAATGACAACTAGGATGTATTTGTTGCCATCCGAAGTTCGCGGAAGAGGTCCCAGGATGTCAAGTGCAATCCTCCCAAAAGGCGCTCCTACATTATAACGATGTAGTCTTCCACGGATTCGTTTCTTAGGGGCCTTTACGGGCGGCACAGGCGTCACAAGCTTGACACCACTTTTCGACGTCGCCTCGAGCCCTAACCCAGTAGAAGCGCTCACGAACTTTCTGCAGGGTCTTCATCACGCCAGAATGGCCTCCAGTTAAGCCATTATGCAGCTCTTCTAGAACCTTTGGAATCCTCGAGCGAGGGAGTACTAACTGCCATCGGAGCATCTTGCCGTCGTCCGACTCCCATTTACGATACAGGACTCCATTCCTCAGGCGAAGCGAATCCCATAAAGCCCAGTACTGTTTTGTTGCCGGACTGTAAGATGATATTTCTTGCCAACTGGGCTTAGCGCTGGATTTTTCCATAAATTCCACAATAGGTTTGATGTCGCTGTCTGCTAATTGGTCCACCCGAACATTTTCGTCACTCCAGGGATCTTGAGATGGTGCCGGTGATGTAACTTGGCGGACAACGGGATGTTTCAGATGGTAATTTTTCTCTGCCCTGGAGCAATAGCGACAACTGTCTATGCAGGGCCTTCTCGACAAAGCATCTGCATTTCCATGAGATGCCCCTTTCCGATGACGTATCTCGATGTCATATTCTTGTAATCGCTGTATCCACCTGGCTATTTGGCCCTCTGGATTCTTGAAATTTAGAAGCCAGGTTAAAGAGGCATGGTCCGTTCGGAGCAGGAACTTTCGGCCGTACAGGTAATGATGGAAGTGCTCCACGGCTTTAATGATAGCAAGAAGTTCCTTTCTCGTAACACAATAGTTACGTTCTGCCTTTGAGAGGCACTTGCTCCAGTAAGCAATGACGTGTTCTTGGCCATCTATCTCCTGGGACAAAACTGCTCCAACACTCTCCTTACTTGCGTCTGTGTCCAGGATAAATGGCTTGTCAGGGTGAGGATACGACAGGATCGGCGAAGATGTTAAAGCCGTCTTCAGTTCGTTGAATGCGTCCTCACATTCCTCAGTCCATAGAAATTTCTGTCCAGTCTCGGTCAATTTGTGAAGAGGTCTTGCAATTTGAGAAAAGCCCTTCACGAATTTTCGATAGTAAGTACACAGACCGAGAAAACTTCTTAAGTCATGGATATTCTCGGGACGACTCCAGTTCTTGACTGCGGACGTCTTTTCGGGATCGGTTCGGACTCCGTGGGCGGATATTATGTGCCCGAGGTAACGTACTTCCCGACCGAACAAGTTGCACTTCGACGGGCTTAGTTTCAAGTTTGCCTCTTTTAATTTCCGCAGTACCTTTCGAATGTTCTCGAGATGCTCTTCGAAAGTCCTTCCGACGATGATGATATCGTCCAAATAAACGAGACATGCTTCGTAGGAAAGTCCTCTCAACACTGTCTCCATTAGACGCTCGAATGTAGCCGGTGCGTTGCAGAGTCCAAAAGGCATAACTTTGAACTGCCACAATCCTTGTCCCGTGGTGAACGCAGTCTTTTCACGGTCATCGGGATGGATTTCTACTTGCCAGTAGCCACTCTTGAGATCCAGAGTGGAGAACCATTCGTTTCCCGATAAAGTGTCCAATGTGTCGTCTATCCTGGGAAGAGGGTAGCTGTCTTTCTTGGTAATGTCATTCAGACGTCTATAGTCAACGCAGAACCGGGTGGAACCATCTTTCTTTCGGACCAAAACAATCGGCGAGGCCCACGGACTAGTCGATGGCTCGATGACGTCATCACGCTGCATCTCCTCTAAAAGTCTGCTAACCTCTTCTTGCTTAGCAAACGGCAGCCGCCTAGGATGTTGCTTGATGGGAGAATGGCTGCTTGTGTCTATTCTATGTTTCGTTAACCTCGTACGGCCAAAGTCACCGGAAGTACGAGAGAAGAGGTCTTCAAATTCAGCTATTACTTTCTCTGCAGCGCTTCTCTGTTCTGCCGTTAACTCCACGTCTTGTAATAATTCCTTCGTCAGGCACTCGGAAGATTTAGCTGTCGTTTGGTTGATGTTCTTATTAATGCAGGTAACAGGAGTGCATGTCGCCAACACTTCATTTTTCTTTATCACCTTCGACTTGTCCGTCACATTTACTACTCTAACTGGAATTTCTGTTCTCGACAAGTCCACAAGTGTTGCTCCCACAAGCACTCCTCTGACGGAATCACTATTGCTTGGGTGTTCGATTAATCCAAAACGGAGTTTATTGCTTTCTTTTACTGTTCCAGAAATTATGGAATCAGTTCTGGGAGGTAGAGTGATATCAGTCTGGGCTATTATTTGCTGAACAGGCAAAACAGTTTCATTTCTAATATCGAACGCAGCTATTTCTTCTGAATCTGAACGAAGCTCATTATTCTTAAAGTCCAAATTAAATTTGTGTGATTTTAAAAAGTCCAGTCCGAGAATAAAAGAGTCTGCAATATTGGCTACATATACCACATGGTCGTATCTGGCATTCCCAAACGTGATTTCTACTTGCGCTTTTCCGCCCACTTCGATCTTGTCACCTGTCACAGTCTGGAGGGTCAGCGAGGGCGGAGTCCAGATAATCTTCAAATTTAATTTCTTGGCCAGATCCGTCCTTATGATGGTTACGTTCGCTCCAGTATCAATCACCATGTGGCATGGGGAACCATTAACATATCCCAGTACGAAGAGTCCATTACTGCCGCCATTCACTGATGAAATCTGTAAGACTTTCAAACGAGGCTTTTGAATATCCCTCAGCCTCTGTTCCTGAAAGTCGTCTCTTTTCTGTCCTCCTTCATGGGCTTCTCTGGTGCATTGATAACTGCGATCTTTACGACGAGAGTTCTTTTGTGCGTCACAGTATTTTCGTAAATGCCCCTCGCTGTTGCACCTCCAACATTTTACTTTCTTTGGGCCATCTCTCGTTCTATCGGATCTTAATTTTCGTTCTATGAAATCTTCAATTCTCTTCAATCTGTTCTCGACGCTCTCTGTGTCTTTATCAGCTTCCTCTTGGACCGTGACCGCTCTGACAGCACGCCGATCTTTTCTCACGGCCCGCTGAGCTGCTTCTAGCTTCATCGCGAAGACGAGAGCAGATTTCAAATCCTGATAATCCTCCAACATGAGTGCCTTTTGGGTTTCTGGATCACGGATGGCTTCAATAAAATGACGCACCGCCATTTCCTCTCGGACATTATCAAGGTGGTCCATGTAGGCTAGATGACACAGCCTATCTATGTCCGAAGCCAGCTCTTGAAGGGTCTCGCCAGATCTCTGCATCCTTGACTTAAGTTGGATTCTACTATATTCTTTCTGGCACTTCTCTCCGAATTTCATCTCCAAGGCACTGGCAAGGGCGTCAAAATCTCCTATCTTCGTCGCTCCGATAGTTTGCAATACATTAATTGCATCTCCGCTAAGGGAAGCGGCCAGTTGATTAGCTTTCTCGGACTCGCTCCAACCATTGGCTCTGGCGACGATTGAAAATTGGGTCTTGTAAGCCTCCCAGGGAGTCTTTCCGTCATAAGGCGTTAGTTTCACTGCTGGGTGGCGTGACGACAGTCTGATGTTTTCCGGTAACTTTCCCAGCTTGACGAGAGAGTCCAATTTTTCTTCCATTTTAGCTTCACATTCTTCCCGTATTTTCGAAACTATATTTTCTTTCCAATCCAATTTGTCCCCGATTTTATTATTAAATTCTTCACGTAATTCTATCAAGTTTCTTGCTTGGCTTTCTTCTAGTATCGACATTCTCTTCTCCATATTTTCTTGATTTGTCTGTATTTTTTCCTCCAGTCCGGATTTCATTTCTTCCAGTCCGGCTTCTATTTTCCGCTCCAGTCCGGATTTCATCACGTCGTGTGCGGCTCTTAATTCTTCCAGTCCGGTCTTCACATCGTCGTGTGCGGCTCTTAACTCCTCCAGTCCGGTTTTCACTTCATTGTGCGCTGTCTTTAACTCGTCCAATCCGGATTTCATTTCGCCTTGTACAGCTTTTATCTCATCTTGTCCGGCTTTCATCTCATCTTGTCCGGCTTTCATCTCTTTTTTTATCTCATCTTGTCCGGATTTCATTTCGTCTTGTCCGGATTTCATTTCCTGCATCATATTCATGAGCTTTTGAAGTTGTTCTTCCATTTTTTGTCTAGTCAAAACCATAAACTGGAAAATTAAAGTCTTTCTTTAGAACCCCGATTCTGACACCAAATGTTGCGGAATTACTCTGCTACTCCTGGGGTTCGTCGTTCTAAAGTCGAGTTCGTGTAAAAAGTTCAAGTAAAAAGTCACTTGTCAGGATGGAACACAAACTTTATTGCTTCTAGAACTTCGTAGAACAATCAGCTGTACACAATTCACAAGCACAATCTAGCAGTAACGTGCTTTTAACAATCCGCTTGGATCAGAAGCTCTCACAAATGCTGTATTTCTCACACAAAATAAGTCCCTTTTACAGGCTAAAATTCCATGGAAATATTCAAGGGATATAGTACACTATCCCTTAAGACACAGCAATGAAGAATTTACACACAGCACTTTAAAAACAGCTTCACAAAGCAAGCTAAAACACAGCTTCTATAGCACTATCAGTTCACACAAAACAAGCGTACTCAGAGCTCTTCGCACATTGAATGTTCAACTCGCAACTCACTCTTCGGGGCGATGCGCGCTTCTATAAATAGCCGACGCAGGAGGTACAAGAGGTTTCCAGAAAAGTCAATTTCTCGAGGGTTCTACATAAAGCGTGAATTTTGATTACGTCATAGAAGAGAAATGTTAGGTTATTATGCGTTTTAGTGCAGGAAAAACAACTTCCAGGCCCCATTGGGAAAATCGCGCCAAATGACCAAAAAGTCGCCAAGCTTGGCGACTTTTGGCGAAATATCGCCAAATTTGGGGCCAAAAATAAGTCCTCAAAAGTGAAGAGATCTAAGCTCTAGGACTAATATTTCTCGAGATTTCTAGAAGCCCATAGAAAAACATATGGGAAAGCGAAACCTCCGTATCTCCGGTTCTAATTGGCCGATTTTGATGCAACAAAAAGCAAAATTTATCTATTTGAAGCGTAGAATACGAATTTTAAACCATTTTAAGCCCCAGAGCAGCGGGTTGCCCCGAAAATTCGTAACAATATATATTTTCAACCTTCAAGCATGAATAAAAAAATCGCTAAATATGAAGATTTCCTTATTCAATCTTTTCTTTTAGCATTCTATATAAAAATCACTAAAAGAAAAAAAAATTAATTTTTGAAACTGTGTGTTTAACTATAGCAAAATATGAACTGATGCATTTACAGATAAATGACACACTGTTGGTGATGGTGATTTGCAACACATGTTATACAGAGAGGGTGGTAAGGTAAACGAAGATTTTGAAATCTGGTTATAAAAATACTGTAATACTTTTTTTTTCATAATACATTATTACATATTGTAAATACTATTATTAAAATTAAAATTTAGGTAAGAATAAAAATGACCCCACAATATTAACTTTTTTATTTTTAATAACTAAGTAAAATTGGGCAGAATTTAAAATATATTTCTTGAGGCAAAAGCAAGTTGGGGAGGGGCCTGGGAACATTTTCTGTCCCGCCTTATAAAATTTCTCTCAGAGGCCCTGCTAGCAGATCATTCTGGGAAGCAAAGAAGGATAATCTTCTCCAGTGCATTTTTGTAAATGAGAACAAATAGGTTAACCATGAGTTTAGAAGTGGATATAAGTGTGTTCAAGGTTGCGGGATGCAACTGCCCTTTACACGCACTATAGATCTGTCACTTATTAGCTGATGCAGTAAAACAGTCTTCAACAGAATGAAAATATCTTTCTGTTAATTCCATTTGCCTAACAGGGTAGGCTTTGTGAATATTTCTAGAGATGTACTGTGCATTCATATTATCAGTCAGTGACTGTACAGGACGTACTACTTCCAGAAAAAATAGTCTTTAAAAATTAGCCGAAATGACACCCATTTAAGGAAATTTAAAATTTTCCCCAAAAAGCTTTGTAGACATGCAGTTTGTAAAAGAGAAATGATAAATATTTTATGAAATTTCTAACAGGAAAAATTCAGTTTCAAACCATTAATTTTACTTCCAACTAATGTGTCTTGAAATAATTTTCCAGGTCAAGTTTTGGAATAAAATAGGCTCTTATTCACAGGTAAGAACACAAGAGTATTTTTACAACTAAAAGAGCAGTCTGTTCACTGACGTAGACTTTATAAAAAGTTTTATTTATTAAAGCTTTTTCATGAATTGCAAATATGTTCAAAGATAGTGACAACAGCTTTTAACTTTTCATTCATAAAATTAAAAATGGTAAGGCAATTGTACCAACAGTGTGGGTCTCATTTTGTGGTAAGCTTTGTTTTGGAGTAGCATGATCCAGAAGCATTGCTGAGTAATGAGGATAACTATATACAGTGCGCGCCAGTTATAATGTACCTAGAAGCTAGGTCACGATTGAAGTCCTATATTTATAATGTTACTAGCTGACCCGGCAAACGTTGTTTTGCCATATACATTATTCCTAGGATTATTTTAGTAGAAAGAAATTACTAACTTATTGTAAGTTAGTGAGGATGTGGTATATGAGTGGAAGAGGCATGGAGAGCTGTGAATGATGCTGGAATATAAAAATAACACAATACCAAACATTTATGTTTTTAATTCATTGTAATTTATTCTTTAAATATATATATATATATATCGCTAATTACAATAATTTTACTAAAAAATAATATAAATCCCTTAACGCAATAGAGTATACAATATTTTTTGTTATCCCATCTTTAGATAACACAAACTGGATGCCCACTGTATGGCTTGCCCACTCGAGAGCATGCCACGTATGACTGTCCGTGTGAAAAACATGGTGTGCTCAAATCTAATCCACAGACAGACATAGTTTGGCCTTGAGACTTATTGATAGTCATTCCATAAAAAATTTTGCCCCCCCCCCCGAAAAAAAAGGATGAAAATATGAAACACTTTCAGATTTTAAATACGCACTATAGTGCAATATATTAAAATCGTATCATAATTTATGCATCGTCCCTAATTTTCGTCCTCATTCCATTTAGTTGGAAAGTGTTATTATCCATGACTGTGCTGTATTTCTCTTTCTTATTTCATAAAACCCATCTTTGGAATCGAAATCTATCTTAAAATCGCCTACTAAACTATTTTACAATCTTCGCCAAGTATATCACAACTATACTTTACCGTTTTATATATTGTTTCCTACTATAACGCCTCGACTCTCGCCAAGGAGGCGATGATTAAACATATGCAGTTACCATGACGATTTTTTGCATTTATGTAGAAATCATAATTTAGAATTAAAATGGCGATTTGGAACAACATGTAAGTACAGCATGCCGTTACATTTTTATTTATTTTGGATAACCAATTAATGTAGTTTTAATAATTAAGTGTCTTCAAATTCCTTAACTCACACGTTTATCGCTAGTTTGTTTACTTTAATTATCACCTAGTTCTTTTGGGTGCGTTGAAACAGTACTTGCGTATTATCCCGGCGGTCACTTCCGCCAAACTACTTTTTTGTAGATTTTAAATACATTGCCAATCGTATTCCAAACCATCAACAATTTCATATGCCCGGCATTTATCTTGGTGAAAAATTGCTTGTCTTGGCAGACTGCCAGGATAATACGTAAGTACCGTTGAAACTTGTGCATAACTCCCAGAGACCATGACTGCAAAGCTCGCCAAAGTACGGGGATTTTTTAGGTTGCCGAGAGTGGGGGGCGTTAAAATAGGAATCAACTCTTTCTTGTACCATAAAACACATCTTTGGAATCGAAATCTATACTTAAAATCGCCTACTGAAACTGTTTTACAATCTTTGCCAGGCATATTCCAACTATACCGCAAAGACATTTTAAATGCTGTTTGGAATGGGCATCATAATCCATGAGTGTACCGTGTTTTCCTTTCTTGTTCCACAGAGCACTTCTTCGGAATAGAAATCGATATTAAAATTGCCTAATAAAACTCTTTTACAATATACGCCAGGCATTTTCTAACTATACGCGAAATATATTTATAATAAATTGTCGCGTTTTGGCACCACATTTAGCGATCAATTATCAAAAATTGCAAACCTTGTGTGACTTTCAACATTTTATTAACGTCCCCCCCCCCCCCTCTCACCATTATCTGGCAAACACATTTGAAAAGTGATTCGACACACTAATGTCTACACAGAAATCCTGATTGAAATTAATAGCACTCGGGGGATAAACATTTTGGGGTGGACCGCCCTTATGACTTAGGGGTATGAGACATAGTTAAAAACCTATTCTCAGACCTAACGAATATACATAGAAAATTTCATTAAAATTGGTCGAGTGGTTTCGGAGGAGTTAGGTGACTAACACTGTGACAGGAGAATTTTATATATTAGATTTAACTTCGGTTAAAACATACTTAACAGAAGTACGTACTTCGGCTATAATGTACTTTTATATCAAAGCCAAAAATAAAATTTTGCTTTTCTTAAGAATTTTATTTTCTTGTTCTCGGAAGTTTCAGTACCTTCAAAAACACTCATTGTCAGTTTTCGGATACTCTAGCTGATGAATTGCATATGAATGAAGGGAGCGATCTATCTATTTCGCCTGCTAGGTGGGGCTAAGAACAAGACCATGTTTTTTACTTGTCATTCATCCATGTAAATGCCTCCATAAAAGCCCTATCTGTAATGATTCCGATGATAGTGATGTGATGAAGAAACAGAGGAGCTTATATCAAGCATACACGACGCATTCAATGCTGCAAAAACATTATCACGATTTTTTGAATGCCGCAGTGATTCTCTACAAAAGTCTATTATGGATATCCAAAAGGGTATTTTTAAAGTAGTACCCATTTAAAAAAAAAAAAAAAAAAAAAAAAAAAAAAAAAAAAAAAAAAATTAGATTATTTATCTCGATAAAAATTGTAAGTAATAAATAATTTAAATTTTTTAAAAATCAGACCCATTTAAAGCACATATTACGATGAATTTATGAACCCACTTTCTTTTTTTTGTGTAATATTGAATCTTCTGGCGGTACTGCTTATAACGTACTACATTTTAAGGTCCTGTAGGAGTACATTATAACCGGTGTCTACTGTATCATGATGGCAATGCTTTTAGTGTTCTAGTAAACCCATTCTCTGCCAATGTTGCCTTTTTGCAAATACACAACTCTAGAAATTTTAGTACTAAACAATGATAATTGATTTTAAAAATATTCCATAGAATTTTAAGCCTTTTTAAATACAAAGGAACCTGTAATGTGACCACATAATTAAGAACAAAACTGGTCATCTTACTAAGCCAGTAGTTTTGGTTGCCAAATGAAATTGTACATAGACAGGTGGTCTCTTATCAGTTTTCAACAAAATAACTTTAGTTTGATTGCACAGAGTTACTATGTTTTATACAAAAAATTATGCACCATTATATTAAATTAATGGTGTGAAAACGCAACACTAGCAGGGAATTAGTTAATACACTGACAGCAGGGATGTGATAGTGTACTCAAATAATAATTTCTGAAGCACGTACGATATTTTTTGAAACTGCGCAACTGCATTCTCACTTACACAAAATTTAGAAAATTATTCATACCTCACATTTTTACATTAAACTGCACAAAATTTGGGAACAAATCGCATTAAATTTCCAGAAATCTTTGTACACTATCAACCCTGACTGACAGGTAAAATGGCAAACGTGGTATTTATTCACTTAACATAATCCGACGGCAATCATGTTTGCCATGTTGAAATAAAGAAAAGTAAATAAGCATGATTTTTCCAAAGTCCTTTATTGAGCATGCATACTTCATACATTCAGGCTAATGCACATGAAAGACAAAATGAAGAGGAAAAAATGATCTACATCTGGCAATTACATTCCAATGGCCAAAGTCTCGACAGAACACCATTTCAAATGCAAATTTAAAAACAATGATTCCTTTGCACAATAGAAACACACAAATGTCCCAATCTCTACCAATTCCCAATCTAATAAGGTCCTCCACGTGGTCCTCCTCTAGGTCCGCCATGACCTCCACCTCCTCCAGTGGAAGAGAAGCACAGTTTCAGTATGTAGGGAAATTTGCCATCTGCAAGATATTCAAAATATAAAATTAGCATATAAAAAGGAACATATAAAGCCCCACTTTCACAGTAAATATACATAATTTATAAAATGACTATGAAACAGATTAATTATCTATAGTATAATAAAAATTACCAAATTAAAATTCATTTTGTAATGTTTCAGCTGGCAGCAAAGCCACCTTCAATAGTTGCCGTCTCTTTCATTTCTTGAGGAACGTCCTCCATTATTCCTTGATGCACACATGCATCATGTCTGTTCCTATTATTTTTGCTACATTATTGAAACTGATTACCAGACTTTATTTTGTGCTAGTCTAAATAAAGCAGTACTGTTCTATCCATATAAATTGCATAATAAAGCAATATCTTATTTACAGAGTCATACTATCAATAATTAGTTAACTATCAGTTGTCCACAATCTTTATACAGTAGCTAAATTTTATTTAAGCTATCCGATCTAATTACTTTTTAAAATCTGACTTTATTTTTTTTTTTTAAATCAAGACTTTTAAAACCCGATGGGACTTTGCAGCTTCATTTTTGCTGGGTGAGAATCACCTTAAGATATTTACTAGAGATTTTTGATGCGACCACACGGCAGAAAATAATTGCACTTGTAAAGGTTGGTTTCTTATGTCATGAATCTTAAAATGTTAATTTTTCTGAGCATTGCATTTAGTAATTTTCTAACAATATTGTCAAGAAAAGATGCTTATCTTCTTTATATTGTTTAGTTGTAGAATTTTTTTTAATCTTCAAAATAGGCTTTGATAGAAAAAATATTAATTGTGCAGTTCATACAAAAATTAATAGCTGTTATTTTGTAATTTTACATAGTATTTGAGTTGAAATGAGCCATTCCCTTATTGCTTAACTGTAAATAAATTGTACTTAAAATTTAATAAACAATATTCTAAACTACCTCATTGTGAAATCGCCTACAAGCAATAACTTGCCATTTCAATTCAAACACTAATTACAATTACAAAATAGCAGGTATTCGTTTTATATCAAAAGTGGAATTAATATTTGCTCAACCAAAGCACTTTTTTAAAATAAAATTTTCTACACAATGTAAAATACCTTAACGATGCTGTTAGAAAATTACTAACTGCAGGGCTTAAGAAAATTAAGATTGACAAAAGACCCAACCTTTAAAAAATGCAGTTCCTTTATGGTGTAGGGTTGCATCAAAAATTACTGCGAGCTATTACAATTCCTATCAAATCCAAAAACAATATCTTAAAAGAATATGGCTCAATAAACATTTAATAAACCAGAAAGTAATGTATAGTATCTTATAAAATCAACTTAATAAATAATGAAAAAGACTATCACATAGGTGTTACTAAAAGAAAAAGAAAAGTGTGGCAGGGAACATCGAAACGATTCAAAATATGGAAAAATCAGAACAGCTTTGTTTGTATTGACTAGCCCAAACTAAATTTCTGGAGATTGATTCCAATAACACAGAAAATAATAAAATATGGGAACAGAAATGAGGCATTTCAGCATGAAGCCCTTTGAAATGATAAATGGCACCATAAATGACCATAAGGATGCATCAAGGAAGAATGGAGGAATTTCTCAAGCAAGGAAGGAGACAGTATCAACTGAAGATGGCCCACTGGAAGTTTAAAACGTTATCTAACGGATTTTAATTAGTAATTTTAAGTTTAATATTTATATAAGATATAGATAACCCTATATTTGTGTCACTAATAACCGTTAAGGGTAGTCTTTGCTTGAGTTTTATTATTATTTTAAAATGATATATAGTATGTGTAAAATAAAAATTGTACAAGAATTTTTAAATGAAAATGTTGAAATTTTGTAGAATCAGAAAGTCATTAATAGTTATTTAATATACATAAATTAGACGGTAATCTGCAGCCTACTACAAAAAAAGAGAGAACTTTGAATGTTTTGATTTTTAGAAAAACACAAGTTTCTAAAATAATACATTCATTATTATTTAAAATAGAATAGTTGAACATTTTAGGAATACAATGAAATCACCAGCTTCTTCCTTTATTAGAAAATTAAGCATCTTTAAATTAAGAAATTCAAAATGCAATAGACAGAGCATTTCTCAGATCTTTCAATCTATGAGGTCTTTAGTCCACAGATAGTTTAAAGCAGTGTTTCGCAACCACTTTGATGCTGGTCAAATATTCTCTTTCTAGGTTAATTTTTAAAATTTCTCAACAATTTTTCACAAGTATAAACCTAAGCAAAAGCATTTATAAATGAAAATTACATATCTGTGATAAGTAAAATTTTTAATGGTATAGCGTTCTTCAGTTTTGGCTGTAATCAATCCATGAGTTATTCTTCGTTTTGTTTTATCTGCATATAAAAAGGTTGGGAAAAACTAGTTTAAGTGGTAAAGAAAATTCACACATCTTTCAATATAAAAAATGTACTCACTTGGATTAGATATTGGCACATGATTACATAAAGCTAACCCTTCCAGTGCATCTGACACAGAGTCGAATTCCAGAAGACCTGATGAGCTCCTTTCGGCTGTTTAATGTATAAAGAAAATTAATTATGCTTATTCAATAAATAAAATTAGAAAATTAATAAATAAATACAAAATATCTTACATTTGTTTTTGGATTGGAAAAGCTTCACTCTTGCAGGAGGTGTGGCTTCCTTATCTTCAAACACCTTAAAAAATAGTTAACATTTAAGAAGCTTTATTTAGTTGCTTATGAAAATCTCAGACATGGAAATAAAAGTAGAAAAATTAAGCATTATGCTCTAAGATGATCTTCTGAACATGTAAGTTTTTCTGCTCATTTTTCAAAGTAATTTAAAGTCTGATTAAAACATTACTCATGAAGGATGAATTGGAGTTTTATTAAGAAAATTTATTAAGGGTAAAACTGGCTTACATCCCAACCCCAGAATATACTTTGTAAGTTGGTATGGAAAGGAATGATGAGCAGTATGCAAAATTAGTATATGTATACCCAGACTACACCAAATAATAATGCTTAAGATTTTAAAGGTGTATACCAGAAAGTTAGTTTTAACACAAATTTCATCTATTTCAACAAAATAAAAATCATTCGAAATTAATTAATTTCAATCAAACAGCTAATTCATTTTATCTTCTGGGTGTTTATCTCCCTTAGATTTTTCCTTCAATCAAAAACTAATAGATTTTTTTTTTTTTTTTTAAATTTAATTTAGGAGTATCTTTGGAAGTTACACTCCTAAAATGTGTGAAATTTCAGATTAAATGCCATAAAGATCAAAGAATTAAATTTTAAATGTCCTATATTAGACTGCTGTTGAGCTCATTTGGAAGACCCAAATTTTTAGACCTAAAAATTGATAAAAGTTAATGAATGGGTATAGAATTTATGGAAAAAAATCTTCCTAAAACAGTAATCTTTTCTAAACAGGGTAGCCACTCAATTTCTCAAAACAAATTTCCTTAATTAAATTATTTCCTTAACTACAAATTTCCTTAACTTTTCAAGAACATTTTTAGTAAAATTCCAAACTACAATATGATATGCATAATTTATATTAAGCAAAATCTGTAATATTTCCCGACTAGTGGCAACCTGGCTTAACTATCCTAAAAATTGATAAAAAGTTAATGTTTGATAAGTATTAGTACCACTTTTCTCTAACAATATCAACAGGTTAAAAAATACACCATACTTCATCCAAACCAGATATAAAGTGCAAACATACATAATTTCAAGCAATTTATTTATAAATATTTTATTCTTAAATTTATGACAAATTTCAAAAATAATAGTCTTTATTTATTATTTGATTTTAACATACTTTATTTGTGAGGCTTGTTGATTCTGTAAATTTTTTTTTATAACCAACAACTTATAATGAGGAAAATCATTTCAATACCTACCTTTTTCATCTCATCCTCCGCAATGTTGTGAGGAGCATTAAAAAAATGAAGCATTTTGGATGGTGGTAGAATTCTGTTTTTGCTAGCTGCTTCAGGATTGGAAAAACGGTTGTTACGATTGCTTGTATAATCCTTAAAGGATGGAGTACCATCAGGTAATGTAAAGGGTTGCTGTACATCATTCAGGAAGGCTTGCTTAGAATACCTACACATACAATAAACTTTGAGCTAAAAATCACTAATTTAAAGATACATTTAGATTTAGACAAAAAATACTTTTATACTTTTAATGTTTAAAAAAGTGGGGTAGCATTTGGCTTGAAAACTGCATAAAACATTTTTGATTTTTAAAAATGTCTTCTCTTGCATGCCTTTAGTGAAAAATGTTTTTAACACCAAGAGAAAAAGTCACAGCAAAGGTTTAACAGGCCTAACACCTTTTTCAGACATGCCTAACCTGGAGAACTTTGCACTCATGTAGAATACAGAATATAACATACACCACTTACATACCTGCCAACTCTTCTGGTTTTGACAGAAGATTTCTGTTTTTTAAGCTATCTTCCTGTCTTCTGCCAGATTTTTTTTTTTTTTTTTTTTTTTACTTGATATATTAAATTGTATTGCAAACTATGCTTAAAAATTAGTAAATAAATAAATCCATTTCAAAGTAATTTATTAAGGTAATCATTTCAACAGCACAGTGCTGTTGTATGAGTGAAGTCAAAGCGTTTGTAAACAAATCTTTTATTGAGTTTAAAAAAAAAAAAAAAAGAACAGAACTTTATTTTGTTCCTTCGTCAGTAATTTATCATTAGAAAATTTATTTGTGTTGAAAACTAAAGCTAACATACTTTTATGAAAATAGTTTTTCTGGTGAACTATTAGTAAAAGCTAAAAAAGCTACTTTGAAGTTTTACAGATAATATAGCTGCCCACCTAGCTTGCCTTTAATGAGGAAGATCTGGGTAAAAAAACAAGATTTGGCCACAGTAAAGATTTGCAGGTTTAATGACAAATTTTGCAAATGAATTTTTTCTGTTTTCATCCTCAAAAACAACCACAAGGATTCCAGAAGACAATTCTGGCACATTTATTTATTCAGTCTTTAGGAAACAACTTTCAAGATCATGGTTCTTTATTTTAAAAAGTTGAAAAGTAATTTAAAGTTTTACTACCAACTTGCTTTTTTAGTTTTTTTTTTTTTTTTTGGTGCTTAACAAATCAGCCGATGCATATTAGGGCTGCTTGATGCTACTAGACTGGCATATGCATATAGCTACAGCCGAATAAGCAAATGAAAGAGTGAATAGGGGAAATGGAGGAAAAAATGGAAAGAAAAGCTTTTTCTCAAAAGCCCCTACCTTGGGGCAAGGTACGGACAGCTGTGAAAGGCTGTGTTCAAAATGTGAAATTATTTGAAATCACCACACTTTTTATTACAAAAGTATCCTATTCGTTATCTTATAAATTTTAGCAGTATGCATGGGAAAATGGCAAGAAAGTAAAAAAAGGAAAGATTTAATCTTCCAACAGGAAGACAGAAGAAAAGTTCAAAATCAAGAAGTTTTCCTGGAAAACAGGAAGAGTTGGCAGCTATGCAATATACTGTTGTGTGCTTTCAAGTATCTACAAATAATATAAAATGAATTAATTAGTCTTTATTTAGTGTTCAATTACAAACACTAAAAGCGACATTTTATTTACAATTAAAGTGAAATTTTAAAAAATTTAATTTTTGGCCGTCAAATATTCAGCCCAAACTCTGTGCGAATATTCGGTATTCGGCCTGAGCTATTAGCCAAATTACTATTCATTATACCTCTACTATAAATCATGGATGATCTGTAAAAAGTTTTACGTTTTAAGATTAGTATTATATGCTGATGCAGATTATCCTTTTCTTTCTGCCTACAGATTATCCAAAAAGAATTTTTCTCTTAACTGAAAAATGTGCATGTGGATAGTACGCAGGAAAATACAAAAAAATGTGCCACAGACTATCTTTTAAATTCCATTTTAACTAATTCAATGGTAATAAAGTTGTCTTCTTGATTGAAAAAGTTCAGTGGGTTAGGTCATTTCCCTATGAAATAAATAACACTTTATTGACAAAAAATTTGTAAATGGCATTACCCTAGTTGAAGTTTTGAATCAAAGAAAGTTGAGCCATTTAAGTTTGAAACAGCTCTCTCCACAGCTAATGGATCACCCATTTGGATCATGGCACATCCTTCTTTACTTTTTAAGAACTTTATCTGAAAATAAAAATAAGTTTTATAACTTAAGTAAGGTTTTATAATTACTCAATTGACCAATTAAATGCTAATCCAGTATTTGATTTACATAAATGACAATTCCTGAAATGATGTGTTTGTGGCTATGTACTGGCTCAACAAAAACAGAAAATTTCAACCATGCTTGCATGTACTTTTAAAAGAATTTTTTCCCCCCCTTGATGTGTGGTCCAAATTATAACAAACCAACAGTACATAAAAATGTAGCAAACTATAATATAGAAGCAATTTAATAAATATGAAAAATAGAACGATTCTAAGCAGTGTTTTGATACATGAATTGAAAACGGAATATTTAGGTTTATGTTATAATACTAAGGTAGAGGGCAAGATCAGTGGCCCTCTAAACTCTTAACTGAATCATTGAAAAATGTTCTAGAAGATAAAAGAATATCTATTTTGTATTTTAAAATGACTACTGTAACCCTAAATACAATTAGTTTATAATTACTTATATTAACCAAAACTTTATGCAAGGAAACATGAAAAGAATGTAATCTCAAAAGAAAAAAAAGAACCTTTAAATTTTAGCATTAACATGTAGCTAATATTTTTTTAATTCGCAACTAAACGGGGTCAGGAAGCTAAAACATTTTTTTAATTTTTCCTTTCATATCTCAATGGGGAAAAGAGATAGCTGTAAAATTGATGTTTTTAAATACAAATGCCTAAAAATCATTTTAAGAGGTTTTCTTTTTATTATTTGTTCTTATGTATTATCCCAGTGGTTCGCCAAGACTAGCATTTTTTCGAAAAGATAAATCTCACACCCATGAATTTACAGCGGCCTGAGCCACGCTAGGTGAAAAC